>BHFT01019474.1:198608-272789 GCA_004320025.1 Laticauda laticaudata
CCCCCCCCCCCCCCTTGTCCGACACAGAGATACCTAAAGTGCTGATTATGATTGCTCACGATCTGCTGGAAAAAAAATTATTGCGAACCCCAGGCTGGCTGGAGAAAAAGCCTTCGGCTGGCCTGCCGGCCGGCCCCTTACACCAAAGAGGCGCAGTGGGGAGTTAATGGCTGTTAGGCTCTTCAAAGGCAAAGCAAAGAGGCCAACAATGTAATTATCATGTATCTGTCATGGGAGTTTCCCCGTGATTTTATCATGCCACCAAGAGGACTGGAAATGCCCTTTGGGGCATCCGTCTCCAAAAGGCTTGGCCAGCTAATGCAGGCGGCAGCCTTTTAGTGCTGCATATTCTATGGTGCTACCACCATCACCATCACCACTCCTTCTACCTCTCTTCAGGGCCAAGCACAAAAGACCAAATTCCACCTCATGGCTGTGTTACTGCAACACGTTTCTTGAAAGGATTTCAACTAAAAGAGGAATCCAGCTATTTCCTGAGATGCTGAGTAGCCACAACTCAACACAACGGGGTAATGTCCTTGGCTGTTTGTGCCACCGAGATGGAGCAGGACATGCACCACAACATTGCCTCTTCTTGGCACTGGCTTTGAGTTTGCAGCTGACTGGGGCCTTTTATGTTGCAGGACCTGTTTAATTGGGGCCCTGCAAATATTTGTGGCAATAATTCTTCATTGGGCCCCATGGCTGCAGAGAACAGCAGCAGCAGAAGCCTCATTTTCTGAGCCAGAGTGGCTGTATTTGTGCCAACCTGGCAAATGGAACATGGAGCTTATCAAATGAGAACATTAATAAAATGAACATCTGTGAAGTTTTGGTGACTTGTGGGAATTGTACCCAGACAGAGACACTGTGAAAAAGACAGGAATTGAGATTCATGAATCCACATCTTAACCCATCAATGATCATTATATATTTATTATTATCTGGAAAAACAATGGGAAGATTGAACAAGGATTGCAAACTGTATGCCAATGGTTAACTGAAGGGCCCAGTGAAGGGACCTTCCCCTGCCCCCACCCCAATTGGTGGGGTTTCTAATTATGTCAGGTTCAGCCTGCCTTCTGATGAGATAATGGCTTTTCTCTCAATTCCTACTGGGAACTTAAAGAAATTCCTAACGAGAAATGGGAGATTCTTATTGGTTGGTTTATTTAAGCAATTTTAGAAGAAAGTCTTCACGGAGCACATTACAAATGATAGAATAGCATTTCATTTAAGACATCAGGCCCATAAATGACAGGAGTGGAAGTCAATAGCGATATAATACCAATAGAGCAGCCATCATAACCAAGTAAAGAACGGCTCAATCAAAGTTCATTATGCTAACACAGGCAGGAGGCCTTCCCGCTACGGTGAGACTGGGAGAAGGGAGAGCTGGGTAGGGTTTGATTATCTGTCTTCCGTTTTCGTGGGAAGTTCTTGAGCTCCTTTGAAAAGGGTGACTTTGTGAGAGAGGAAGGCAAAAAAATTAAAAAAAAATGGGGGGAGGGGGAGCTCAGCATCATTGACCTGGATTATCCCAGTCAAAGCAGCTTTCTGGGCCATTAAGTTTAGGATGAACACAAAGAACCTTGTTACTGGCTTAGTGTATTGTGCAAGCTCAGTCATTTGGAAAACAGGCCAAGATTAAAACAGACCATTGTTTAATGCCACGATTTGTTTAAACTAGGCACTTTCTGGCTTACAGATTACAAGCAGGGAGGGCTTTTCCCCCAAGGCATTCTCATGGCAAGAGAACAAATTTAGCAAGCCAGGAAATGCCCCAAGTCATCAGGTCGGTGGAATTGCCAGAGCCAGGACCCCTGCAGATTCCTTCTTTTGGAAGCCCCAATGCCAGGTTGACGGGGTATTTCTGCAGATTGCAGGGTCCCTGGACATGAGGGGAAGTGGAGTCCCTCCCTCTGGAGTCTGGCCCTGAGGTCGGTCTGTGCTTCTCTCCCTTTCATTCCCATTCCACTGGCTGCTCTCACCTCCTTGGAAAAGAAGACTCCAGGGTGGCTGGAAAAACAAATAGCCCAGATGGTTCTCCTTTCTCTGCCTGTGGCTCTGGGTTCCCACCAAAGCCAAAGGGACAGCCAGAGAGAACTGAGTTGATCAGGCATCAAGAGGTTGGTCCTTGCTTGAGACCTGGGAGGTGGGATGCCCATGCCGACCTTCTGGACCTTCTCTCTGTGACAATTGGAGAAAAACAGGTGCAGAACGCAGCGGCTTCCAGGGATTGGCAGTGATGGGTGAATGACAGGGAATGGACTCAAAGGGTCCCTTCTCCTTGCTTCTTTCCCACCTCTGTCCCCAACAGTTTGACTGGCAGCCAGAAGAAACAAGAACTTGCTCTAAATGTTCCGGGGGTGGGGGGCCTGGAAAAGATCTCATTCCCACCAAGGACTTTGCTTTCTGACCTGTGAAGCAAATGTTTGACCCCCATTCCATTGGGTGCAGGGCATGGAAAGAGCAGAGGGCATGGAAGGGGAGAAACCGAGCAGGGGGGTGCCAGACCCTCCTCTAATCAAAAGTCCTGCTGGAAAGGTGAGAGACCAGAGAAGAGTTAAACCAGAGAAGAGAGTTAAACCAGAGAAGCTCAGTTGCTTTTACTACAGAAATACTGTTGATCATGACCCACAATCAAATGGGATGTCCTAGGCCAGAGGTCTCCAAACTTGGCAACTTTAAGACTTGTGGACTTCAACTCCCAGACTGGAGAATTCTGGGAGTTGGAAGTCTACAAGCCTTAAAGTTGCCAAGTTTGGAGACCTCTGGCCTAGGCATATCTCTCCTTTGCTTGCATTTCTTACAGTCTACTGGTGAGGGGATTCTACTCATCTCTCAGTCCCACAGGCTGGGTTGAGCATTACATTAAGCCAGAAGGTAGCTTGTTTGGTTTTTGGCAATGTATGTTGTGCCCAGCCAACCAAGTGTGGCCTGTGATCCTTGTGCAGCTGAAGCTTAGATTGGAAAGAAGTGTTGGGTTGCTACAGAAAGACCTGGAAGGCCTCAGAAATAGCAGTAGAAGCACATCAAAAAACATGAAGGAGAACCCGCACAGTTGGAAGGGAGAAGGACCAGCAACCCGATCAGATGCTGTCTTGCCCGCTTGGCTGGCAAAACACGGGATATGTTGCAGGGCCCAACTTGTTACTCAAAGGATCGGTGGCTGCAGCTCCATCTCAGCACAATGGCCTTCCCTTGAATCAGAAACCACAAGGGCCGTCATTCTTCATGGTACGGTGTAAAAAAAATAATTGTTTCCCAGGGTGTTATAATCCGCTCAGAAGGTAATTTGGCAGCTGCAGGCTATGAAACAGGCTTCTAAGTGTCATGCCACAACTTCATGCTCATGCACCCTAGAAATTAGAAGCCTCCAACGCCCTTCCTCAGACATGGTTATTGACTTAATCAAACTTTATATATCATTTCTGGGGAGAGGACATTGTAGGACCAATTCAGTAAAGCAAAAGATAGAGCCAATATTGAAGGTAGAATTTTATTTTTTTAAAAAAATAAGCTACTCAAGTCATATACGGTCGAATGTGAGCTGGATGTTTGCTTCATCTGGTGCTCCCTCCAGATCTATCTGGGCTTGCAGATGGGAGAAGGGCTCGGTTCATGCTGGAGGGCTGCAGGGAGGCCGCAGAGCCCAGGCAAGGGGCATTGCAAAGCCTGGCATGTGGAAGTGAAGGAGAGCAGTTGGGGGGGTGGGGTGGCGGAGAAGGAGTTTGGGGCATTTGGGAGGGAAGAATGCCATGTAGGTTTCCCTGCAGGGAGTAAGAGATGAGGGTCTTCTCCCTGAATCCAGCCATTGACCCTTTGACACCCGTGTGTGGTGGACATGGGAAGAAGGAGGCCATCTTCGTTTTGCCTCCCTTGGCAAGGAG
Source organism: Laticauda laticaudata (assembly GCA_004320025.1). Taxonomy (NCBI): domain Eukaryota; kingdom Metazoa; phylum Chordata; class Lepidosauria; order Squamata; family Elapidae; genus Laticauda; species Laticauda laticaudata. The sequence goes on from BHFT01019474.1 coordinate 202,502, forward strand.
GGAGGAATGTGCCCTGGGGGGAGAGCCAAGTTGATGATTGCAGCTGCCATTGTGACCTTTTCTGATTCCTTCCCCAACAAGGAGGCCCTGGCAGGCTGAGGCCCGAGTAGCCTCTTCAGAAAGACTCAGCCACTGGCTCAGCAGCTAAAGGAGAGGAAGAGGAAGGGGAAGAATGTGTGGACCGATGGAAAATCTCCTGAGCAACCTGAACTCACCAGTCAGTTCTTCCTCTCCCAATCCTGATCTTGCCCATTTCATGCTGAGTATGAAGCAACAAAAGTTGTACACAAGATTATATTTGTGTTCTGCACACCCAAAACACACTGTGGGCATGATTTAACACTTCTGTCTTCTCTGGGATATGAGAAATTGCAGTGGCCACTCTCTCCTATTTATTGATTTAATGATTTCTCTCTGTATCCGTGTCATTATTCACATTCCGCATCCTAAAATGTGCTTCCTCTGAACTATTCTGCTAATGTCTTCCAATGCAGGAACTGGCTATTGGTGGATGTTGTGTAGGAGATGCATCCAGAGGATAAAAACTGCAGGGCTGGAGGCAAAGTCAGCTGTGGTTCTTAGAAAACCTAAACAAGACTAAGATGTGAGAAGATCATGGTTCGTACTGCTGTTGCAAAGATGATATCTGGATGGTGTCACTAGAAGACAGAACTTGAGTCTTTCCAAACGACCTGGGGTAAGTTGGCTTAAGCTCCCTGCACTTGGTTTGCTCTGATGGCTCTAGGAGCACCACAGAGAAGCAGAAGGGAGACGACCCTCTCCTTCTTCTCTCCTCTTTCTGAGGATGCTTCCTTCTTCCTTGCAAGGTGTGAAGGGAGGGTCTGGAGACAAGAGGTTCTTGTAAATGGAGCTCCAGTGCAGCTTGGAAGATCTCTGCGCATTTATGCTCAACAAAGGACGCATAATTGGGTTGTGCCCTAATCCCCATGGCCTCACCTGGCATGACTGAACACCAATGGAGTTATTTCAAAACTTGCCCTGGAGAAGCCCGGTGGGCATCTGAATCAATGCATATGTTGTCAGAACAGGCTATTGATTGCTTTGTGCTGACTAATGTATTCTGTTTGAGAGTCCACCAAAATGGGGCTCTGTGACTGCAAAGCTGGAAGGGGTGGGAGCTTTTAAGGAATCCCCCCCAACCAATTTCCATTTCTCTGATGCTTGGGCCACTGTAGCCTGACAGCCACACTGTGAGAAGTCAGCAAACTTCTTGGTGCATGTGTAGCTGAGAGGCCATGGAGAGAGATTTATTAAATATGGCAGCTTGTCAAGGGGAACTTCCTGAATGTTTTCGTAACCCCTGATCCTTGTGGATTCATCGTTTCCTCTGCTTTCTTCATCACAAGATCATTGCACACACACCCCTTTCAACTTTGCCAGAGCTTGTCTCAGGAGCGTCCACGTACATCTCCCCTCCTCAACAGAGATATAAAGGGGGAGGCTTTGCATTGGCTTTGGTTTTGCAAAGGGTTAATAGGATCAGCTCCCTGGCTGCCAACCAGCCAACCCCAACTGATGGGGGTCAGCTTCTTCCCCACTCCAGTTCAGGAAGGCTGATTAGAGTCAGCAAGAAAGGAGTGGAAGAAACCAGCCAGGAGACTCTAAATCTTGCAGAAAATAGAAGGAGCTACACCAGTGCTGGAAAGAAGCACAGGAGATGCTGCAAAGGGAGGAGAAAAGGGCCTCTTCCATGAGAGCCCATCCCCACCTTGCCTTGCCTCCTCTCCTGGCAAGGCCTTGCAGCTGAGCCACACAAGGAAAAGGGACCAGGGCCTGTGGCTTGCTTGAGGTTGCTCAGCTGGAAGGTTGGAGGACTCACAATCCATGCTCAGATGCTGCTCAGGAGACCCAGAAGACGCTGCAGAGGCTGGGCAGCTCTGCTCAGAACAGGGCTTAGGATGTTCCTCTGTTCCTCTCAGTTCAGCAGCTCCAAGTTGGGCTGAAATCTTTGAGCGCCGCTGTTGTGAAGCTGAGCAAACAATGCTCATGGTCAAGGAACCAACACTGTCTTTCTGGATGCCCTGGTAACATTTGACAAGATGAATCCCAACAGAAGCACACAAATGCAGGGAGTCCATTAGATGGATTGAGGACACTGGAAGGGCATCAGAGCAGTAGCAGTACAACTCTCTATTTAGGCTGGCATGAAGGTTTGGGCCTTTTGGAGGACTCAATGGAAAGCAACCTCCTGGGACGTCATCAGATGCTGCTTTCAGAGGACTGGGTGGCTATCTTGGCAGCCCCCCCCCCCAATATTGCCAAGGAAATGGCTGCATNGTCATCAGATGCTGCTTTCAGAGGACTGGGTGGCTATCTTGGCAGCCCCCCCCCCCAATATTGCCAAGGAAATGGCTGCATTGGTTCTGGTGCCGCTTGTCATTTCAAGCTGCAGCCAAGTGAACAGGATCCCTCCTGCAGCTCTGTCCTCATCCCAAACATTCTCCTCTTTTGCCAGAATTTGGGAAGCGCTCTTCCCTCTTTTCCTGGAGGGCAACCGAGTTGACACCCTCTGCTCTGAAATGCTAACATTGCCCTCCACTTCTCCCCAAACACCTGGGTCATTCATGGTTAATTTGATGCCTTACAATCCCTTTCATGTAAAGCACTCAAGCCAACTGAGCAGCTAATCTTTTTCTCTGTTCAGGAGTGGAAGGCTGAAGGGGCTGGGGAAGAATGGAACTGGGCGCCAAGGAACAATTACCGCCGGTTTAGTTGTGAGGCAGCGGAAGTGGGGAGTCAGCAACAGGTGGGTATGAAATAAAAGGATTTGGCAGGCAGACCTGCCTCTTCATCATACAAGGGCTTCTTTTATGAGCTTCCCCAGCATTTGCTCAGGGAGATAAACAAGTCAGCTTGGCAACTGAGTGGGCTGTGCAGGGAGCAGCCAGACAAGCAAGCAAACAAACAAACATGGCCTCTCTTATGTTTGCATATTCCATCTTCCTACCACCTCCTAGCGGGCTAGATATGCTGGACAAATGTAATCATACCCAGGATTCCCAAGTTTTCTATGATGTGCTTTCTCCCTTTTCGTTTCTCAAAGCTCTCACTTTAGTTCATGGGCGCCTCCACCCCATCAGGTTGCCCAGGGCCATCATATTTGAGCCTGGAAAGCTCTTTGTGGCCAATAGGTGGCAGCAATGAGGTGGAGCGTTCTGTGTCCCTTGCTGCCACCTCATGGTTGCTTTGGTTCTGCAGCCCAGATAGGACAGCCTCGAGTTTGGCTGATCATGAGAGACAGTGATTTGACTGCAGAGTTTCACTTAAAGAGATGGATGTGGGATCAGATACACTTGTGGTTGTGGTATGAAGGAGCCAGATGATTCCCTGGCCAGCTAGGTAAAGCCTCGTAGACTGAGAATGCCCAAAGGCAAAATCTTGCAGGAGTAAAATGCCCGGCTTTTGCTGGGCTTTGAAGAAGAGTTTTTCACAAACCCAATTAACAGAGTGGAGAAGGAAGCTCACCGGGGGAGCCACGGTAGAACTCCTTAGGCGTTGGTGCTGACTCACAAGGAGGACCTTCTCTGTCTCCCACAGGAGCTCAGGTGCACCTGAAGCCCTCAGTGGAGTCCCTGCCATCTGCTTCATTGATCCTGCCCAACTTGCCGCTTCTTTGCCTCTTGGGCTTTTGAAGGGGAAACTAATAAGGGTGGGCTGGGGGGTTTCTGGTGCTGCCATCTTCTGCCAAGGAATCCTTCCTTGTTTCCAGGAGGCCTTTCTTCCCTTGTCAAGATGCAAACAGAGCTGGCTGGGTCTATTCCGTTGTGCCCTTTTATATGGTCTCTGCACCTTGGGTGGGACTGGCTTAAGTCACCTGTGCCATCCCACTTTTACAGCAGCCTTTCCCCTTTTGTCCCAGCAGGGCCAGAATCAGGCTCACTTTGGGCTTTTTCACTCATTACTTTGAAGCGACGCCTGATGGCTGTAGAGACGGACGTGAAGGAGAGTTTGGGATGGCAAAAGAGGCAGCAGGTTTTGTGCCAACAGAGTTTTTGCTGAATTGTGCGGGGGGGGGAGTGCCCCTCTGTTGAGAGAGACCCAGGAATCCCCCCACCTCTTGGGAAGCCCCATGAAATGGGCAGGAGGGCAGTGCCTCCATCCTGCTTGTGGGCACCATTGGGAAATTGCGCTCTTCTCTTCCGTGGTGTACTCCAGGTGTAGCTGTTGATAGGCCTCTCCTTCTCATCACACTGGGGGGAGGGGGCTCCACAGACCAGGGATTGAAGTGATTTTAAATTTCCAATCAATGCCTCACGGGGCTGCTTCCATTATTCATTTAATTGTGGGCCTGAAGACTTCTTGCTTAGCCAGCAAAGAGCTTCTGGCTTCATTCTGCTCGAAGGAAACCAATGAAAAGACGGGCAGGAGAAGGAGAAAAGGAAGAGGGAGGGCAGGTGGCTTTGGCAAGGTTGACAAAGAGCCTTTTGTGTGAGAGAAGCTTTGTTGTCAGGAGGAGCGAAGCAATTTTTGTCCTGGTTTGGCCCTTCTCCCTTCTGGGGGACCAAGTCCCCGTGGGCACGGCTGCTGGTGGCTTGTGCAGAAAGGGGCAGGGAGTGCCCGCCTCTTGCCAAGGAGGGTGTAGTGGGACAAGAGACAAGCAAGGAAACAAGGCAAGAGTTGTTTCCTTGTACAATATTAATGGCCTTATTACCTCCTCTCTGCCCTAGTAATTAACACTGATTTTACTCTAATATCTTTTAAAATGTAAAATATCAGGTTTCTCCGCTGACCTAGCATAATAGTTTGTGAAATGAGAAGGTTGACCACTGTTCCTGAAGCCACTCAGGTGCCCATTTTTGGCCACGTGGGACGAACAGCCCCAAAATGGCCTGTTGTTCGTTTTGATGGATCCCAAGCAGGAAAAGCGCGTTCTGGGTGAAAGAGCCCAGGCTAACCTGCCTCTGTAGCCGGCATTTGCTGAGGTTTGATATTACAAGCCTGAAATTACAGAACCTGCTGGGCTGGAGCCTGTAGTATGCAGTGCATTGTGTGAGCTCAAGCAATGAGAAAATGGAAAACGTGGGAGGCCCTTTTCAAACAGGATGGCAAGCTGCGTGCTCGGGCGGGGACTGGGGGGGGGTCTCTGCTTGTAGAGTTTACAGTCACAGCCCAGGAAGAAATAGAGTGATTTTAGGCTGGACTTCAGTCCTGCAACCCAACCCTTCTCCTCTCCAATTAGGAGCTGCAGGGCAGCTGCTAATGTTGGTGGAGGCCTGGGGGAAGGAATGGTGTCCTGGGGCTCAGCCCTCCGAATGCAGACCCTTCCTGAGCAGAGTTAGTTGATGGGCATCTGTCTGTTGGCACTCACAGAACTGCCAGACGGTGCATCTTTTCCCACTCTCCGCTTGGCAATGCAATGCCAAGAATCCAACCTCAGGTCTCTTCCAGGCTTAGAGTTTCTCACCAAGTCTTAAATTGCCATGAAACGGGACCATCTGATTCCCAGTGAAAGTAGAAGTTGGTTTGCACCCAATACTTATGACCTGCTTAGCCATGGTCTGTTGAGTGTACCACCATTGATGGGATTGTACAAGCTGCTTGCAAAATAGAATGGCTGAGCCTGTTCCATGCTTAAAGTCTTACACCAAATTATTTCCTGGAGGAGGGTGAAGTAGGAAAACTCCACCTGTGTCTCACTCTGAGTCAAACTCAGAAGATAGATAAAAGTTCACCAGCGTTGAGTGTCTACTGAGTTTTAAAGCTGAGGATGTGGAACATCTAGGTGGCTTTTTGAGCAGATGTGGGGTGAAGACCCAGAGGGAGAATATAGATTGCAACGCAGCCAAGGCCTGGCAAATTTCAGCCAGTATCACTGGTGCCCCTTGCTTCTGTTGGTCCTGTCCATGTTTTTTCCTTTTGTATAGTAACAGAGTGTTTTGTGTACCACCTGGTATTTCTCAAGTCTTCCAAAAAGAATGCATTTTCAGTAACCTCATCAAGGGATGAGTTAGGATTCAGATAAGCTTTTCAAGGAGAAAGTCAGGGTTATAATTTTCAGAGACTTCTGAATGTCACCTCCAATTTTCAAGTCTTCAATTGGAATGCCAGCTCTTGGAAGCTGCACAGGCTCAGATATTGAAATTATTGACCTTTGAACTCAGGCCTTCTCAATTCCTGGTCATCTTAAACCTGGCAGATCCTGGAGTTGAAAGTGTCGGAGATTTCTGACTTTATAATAACACGGTTTCTCAGAAGTGCAAATTACAGTGGAATTGGTGCTAAACTCCCCATTAACTAGAGAGTCCAAGAAATCTTTAGGGTCTCAAATTACCTGTCACTTTTTCTGTAATACAACGTAATTCTGTCACTTGGAAAAAAAAAAGCTGTAATTTGAAATTTCAGTGAAATTTCTAATTGAATCTGCATTTAACTTTGCTGGCTGGATGCTTCCCCCTTCTCGGTTATAGGATGGATTTGCATCTAGCATCCTAATTGCCGAGTCGTCTTCTCATTTAAATTCTGGGGGGCTCTTCCTCACTTCTACCTCTGAGAGGAGTGTGGCAGTTGCTGGTGAACCCAGTCTGTTTTTGCACTATTTCTAGTGGCAGCTCATCAGAAGAGGTCCAAGGGGGGTCATGTACCCTCAAAAGTTGCTTATAAATATTTAGATCGAGCTAGACAGAAAACCCAGCACTCTTTCGTGAACTTCTTTCAGCAACTCAGTAGAAACCTTTCAAAAGACGGATATTCTCTGGGGAAAGTATCCTCACAAAGGGATGCTTGCTGGCCAGGTGTGCCAAAGTGGCATATGTATTGGGCAAAATATAATGCAATGGGACAGGGATTAATCAAGGTGATGGTCCCTCCCAACTCTGCCGTATGGTTGAGTTGAATTGATCTAGATCATTATCCTGCTGTGATGCCTCGAGAGCAATGGATTTTTAACATGACCATTCTAGAAAAGGAGCTGGAGACATGATATTCCCAGCATGTTCTGGACAGGCCAAGCATCTCTGATGTTCAAATGTCGTCCGTCAGTGCCCTTCTCATCTTAAACAATTGGTGGGCTGCTACAGAGAGAACTCTTTGGCACAGCTGGTCTCCTTGGTGGCTTCTTCACTGACACCTTGGTGTATTTTTCCAGCACAAACTCAGTTGGAGTTCACTAAGAAGTTCACGTTAATGGAACTTCAGTGCAGCTTGAAAGAAGAATAGCAGATGTCGCTCTCTTCTGGATGGCTTGAAAAGGGCTGGCATCTTTTCTTCTCCTTCCCTTAAGGAACCTCAGGGACAATATCACCTGTCCATGGGTGGAAATGAAACTAGAGGGGCTGACCCATCACAGCCTCTTTGCATTAGGAAAATGGGGCACCGTTCTCTTTGAACGGAATAGGAGCTTCATTGCAAGCAGGCAGCAGGCGGAGCTCGAGCCAACCCAGATTTCATTCCTGATCTAGAAAATTAATCTCATTTATTGCAAATGGGATTCAGCTACAAAGTAAAGGAGGGGCCTGTGACTCCCAGGTTGGTAATTTTGATTACACAATATTTTGGGCTGAATTCTCTCTGAATGTTGGTGCAGAAAAGGGGGGAAAGTTTAAGAGGCATTTCCCACATGGCAATTTATACTATTTGCAGACCTCATTTTATTCTAGAATGTCGGGGAGCAAAGAGATCAGTGAATGTTCTGCCTCTATTTGCAAGCCCACTTGAAACATCTCATCCAGAATGGATCCAACGGAAGATTGGAGGCAGCCATTGGTAGCCTGTTCACTGGAGGCCATTTCTATATTCCACATAATTATCACCTTTTGAGAATGACTTTTGTGTCAGTGAAGGAGCCCCTTCCCCTCCAAATCTCCTCACTCCTAGGACTAAACAGGGAGGAAAAACACCAGTGCCTTTCTTTTTCCAGGTTGGCTTCCTCTGCTTAACAGACTCTTTCATGTCCAGACTGTAATAATAGAAACAGCCTTTTAAGGGACTTGGGCAAGATAAACCAGATTCTCTTTAGGGCTCGGCAAAAAGGGAGTTTAACTTTCATCATAGCCAAAATTGGTAGGCGGCAAAGTATGGTGGATTCTGCCTCTGAGACCATGGTGGATGGCAGAGTGCAGCTTTTGAGTTTTGGCTTCTACCTGTCATGCCCCTCTCGGAGTCTGAATCTGAGGAGGAAGATGAACACTTGACAGGGTGTGGGAGTGTGGCTCTGTTGGCTGTGGAAGAAACTGGGGAAGGGCAAAGTCCGGCTGGGCAGAGCAGGAAAGAGGTAGAACAAGGGAGAGGGGGTTCAGAGGAAGACTCAGGCCCACCCCTCTTCATCCTAGAGCATGCAGGGAGGAAGGGAGAAGAGAGCAACGTGGGTGGTGTGGCTTATGGGGAAGGAAAGGGCCCTGATTCCCTTCATTAGCTGCAGCTGGGAACACAGTGTATAAAAAAGACAAGCTGCATGCGGCAGGCTGTTGGGAGCAAATGTGATTTTATCTTGTGTGTTGTCATTGCTTATCTGTGTTCCTAGCGTCTTTTGTCGTGCTTTTGTGTCTGAAATTCTTGCTCCTGCCCTGCCAAACAAGTTTGGCTTGTTTGGACTTTAAGTTATAGTTTGTGTTTACCCTGTTTTAGACTTAATTTTCTGCAGTCAGAGGCTGTTTCTGGGAGATTTTTTCTCCAGCCAGAAGGAACCTGGACATTGGGAACAAAGTTGGAGATAATAAAGGGATTCTTATTGAGTATCTGACAGTGTTGCCTTTGTGCCACGCCCCGGGCCATCACACTACTTTACAAACCAGTGTGATTCAACAGGAAACAATGCTTTGCACAAACACAACTTTGCAAATGAAGCCCTGGTGCTGCACACTTTAGCAGGTCACGTAGACCTCCTCCAAAGCAAATTTTGGAGTCTCCAAGGCTGTTTCTCATTTTGGACATCTCAGAAAAAGGTGACATGTATTTGCATACGATACCTGCTTTAGCTCTTGACTTTATTTGTAACAGGAAACTTTTTGCTGGCTCAAAGAAAAGGAAATTACATTTGAAGTCTCCCAATTATGATTAAAGATTGGTTCCATTTATCCTCCCTCCCTCCAGGTTTGCGGTTTTATTTTATTTATTTTTTTATTTTGGATGCAACATGATTGTTTCCAAACATTAGAACAGTCTAGTGTTCTAATCTGAAGCTGCCAAAGCTTTGCACATTTTTAGGACCATCACATGGCTGTTAACTTCAAATTGGGCATTGATGAGACTCTGCATTCATAAGAGCAAATTCCATCAATCAAAATCAAATCACACCTAAATCTATCCGTCCAAAATCACCAGCTACCTCTTATAAATCAGGCAACAGAAATGCTTATCAATCATACCAGATTGTAAATCTTCCAGTCCTTTTAAGGCAGACAGATGGAGGTAAAATTGGAAACAAGCAAAAGGTTTATACTCGACACTGGGGAATCTGGGAAAAGGATGGTTGTGAAGTTAAGGGGAAAGGAATAAAATGTTTGATCCCAGATCAGAGGCTTTCATTTTTAAATTCCACAGCACTCCCATCCTACAGAAACAGCTGGTGGCTTAACATCTAAGTGAGTGAGGCAGGCAAACTCATCACAGGGCATCTCGCACCACGAATGTCTTCCTTCTGGCAGCAGGAAAATTAACCGGTTTCGAGCTGGTCCCCAAGAATGAGTGACTGCCGAAGGTGTGACTCAAATCTCCTGTTCATGGATGACTCTCTATCTGCTTGAGATCCCTGAAGGCCATTGCCAATCAAGCTAATGAGACAGACCAATGATCTGATTCATGGGGGGGGGGGGGGANTAAAAATCGGGGGGGGGGGGGGGGGGGGAACCAGGTCCACACCTGAAGGTTCAAATTAACGGATTTATTCCTAAAAGCCTTTGCACAGGCATCTTCTCAACAAACGGTCAGAGCCTGGTTATAGAGTTAGATAAGGATCAATGGCATTCAAGGAGGGTGGTGTGAACTTATGACTACATAACAACTCTAAAATGATTCCTCTTTTCACTCCTCCCCCGGGCTCTGCCAGTCTTTCTCCTATCATAGGTTCCTATAAGGAAGGCTTGAAGAAGCAATGTCCTTGTGGAGGTATGATCTATGGATGAAGCCTTGGAAGTCTACTATACTTGTGATCACATGAAAAGAAGTTGTCTTCATCCCTTACCTCTCTGGCAGGAAGGGGATGGAGAGAGAGAGAGAGAGAGAGAGAGCATGGCTTGTGTCCCTGGAAGACCATTGCCAGCAATAGGAGATCATTCTTGATTGATGCAGCAAGAGTCTTCTTCTGCTGGATTTGTCTGCACAGGTCAATAGACTCTGCTCTGGAAGACAATTGCAATGAAAGGGCAGTCTCTCATTTACTGGTTTGGGGGGAACCTCAAAAGAAATGAGGGAGGGTGGCTTTCAGTTAGTTTTTCTCTTAAAGAAGAGCTGGTTATGCCTGAACTCTTACAAAGTGTGAAAGAATTCTACCATTTGGTAATGTGGTAATTATTGAGACTAATAATTACTTCTTATGAGATGGATGCCCATATAAATTTGCTAAGTAAACAAATAAAAACAAAGTAAACTGCATAAAATTAGTTATGGTGAACTTCACCATTATAGAAGTGTTGGGAAGTGTACATCCTTCCTTTCAAAATATTATTTTTGTCATAAACGGTAATTGAAACATTACTGTAGATAAATCTTCATTTGTAATTCTGTATTTTTTTAAAAAAAGATACAGTTTAAATTCCTTCAGCTTAGCTTGCAGTCTTGCTAGATCTAATTACATCTTGAGTAAGTAACTTTGCCTTATTTAACCACATAGGTTTCTAACAATTTGGCCAGTTGCTTTGGCCAGTTAAGCAACTAAAAGAGTAACTCTCCATTTGGAAAAATCACTTTTGTGGAAAATGAAATGAACCTCAGAACCTGATGGTGCTGCCAAAGAAAGTTGCTTTGATGTTCCTTGATTTTGGCCAAAGAGGTCCTGCTCGGGAGCTTTCCTGGTTGGACTCATTTCACAGCTATGACATGAGGAGAAATCTCTTGATGGATGGTGATGAGTTGCCCTTCTGAATATATCATAAGCGCCGTGGCCATGGCTCTTGATAGGCATCAACTTGATATGGACCACTTGGACAGCAAGAACAATCTTTGTTATTCTTCTTTTTCTGTATCTTGTACAGAGGTGGATTTATAAACTGTCCAGATGCAGAGAGATAACTCAACAAGACATCCATAACAAAGAACATTTGTCGGTTCATCAGGTATCCTCATAACTCATAAGTTCTTCTTTTATGACCAATCCTTTGTATATCTGCCTTGTAGTGAAAGATGGTTATCTCCTAACCCATCTTGTAGCAATAGAAAAGCTACTATCAGTTCATGAGTCCAGGCAAGAATAGAAGGAAGCCTCCTCCAACCCCTCAAGGGTCAATTTAGTGACCAATCAGGATTATAGATGTGACCATGTGACATGAACTACATTTTCCAGGATACCTTTAACTACATTTACCATGAAGCATTCCCTTAAGGGGACAGCTCATAATTCCTAAGTAACTATCCAATTCCCATAGACTGGCTGGGACAGCACACTTCTGGCTAATCATGGGGGCATTTGTTTCCAGATGTCTTCTTTGCTCATTCTTCACCATGATGCCTCCGTCTCTCCATGGCCGAGAGGCTGGCCAGAGTCATGGGCTGAGGGCCAAGAGACCACCTGTCACCAGGAAGAATAGTCTCTGTCCCCCCTTTAATCCTCCAAATCATCAGAGAGATCAGGAGGTTTGGGTGAGAGGACCAAGCGATTATGCAAAGTCTCTTGTTCCTCCAGGATTTTGCGACACAAAAGAATACTAATGTTCATTGTCTTTTGTGAAACCAGTCAAGTTCATCAGTTTTAGGGGAAAAAAGAGAAAGAAATTAAATCAAGATTTAATTGGGAGATGGATGTTTTATTCATAGAACTATCCACAGGAGAAACCAGCCAGCTTGAAGGTAAAGACCCTACCCACAAATCCTTTGAAAAGTTGTTTCTCTGATTAGCCAGAATGTTTTCCACTTCAAAGCTGGAATCCCTTAATGCATTTTAAATGTCCTGATGCTCTCATGTACGAAAGCAGCCCTCTCCACCCAATCTTCAGGGACTTCCAAAATGCAGCCACTTCTGTTGGCTCACAAGCATCGCACCATCCAGGGCTTAGGGGGCTGCAACAGAGCAGAGAAAGCCAATGAACCCCAGTGTGTGATGGAGCACCATGTGAAGGATGCCCCCCCCCCCAGTCTCCAGGAGATTCAAGCTAGGACAGAACAGGAAGCAAAAGATCTACTGGGAATCCCAAAAGCTTACAAGGATAAAACGTTTCAGTGGCAAAACCATCTGTTGCCATTTAGAAATTATTAAATAGCTCTACCAATAAGTATATTCTTTATTTAAACCTAGTATTCTTTCAGCTACCAAAATAGATTCCTGGATCTGTTCCACCCAGTTCTAGATCACCTGTGCAAGATGACCCTCCTCCCCAAAAATTCTCAATGAAATCTTTCTTCCCTATCCAACTTTTTTCATTTTAGAGTTTGGTAGATAGAAAGAATGGGAGGTGAATATCCAAGTTCAAAGATATTTTTTTCTCTGATATTACATTCCACCTCCAGTTGATGCAGCTGGCGTGTGTCTGTGTGTGGGTGTGGGTATGGGTGTGCACATCTCTGGTCCTTGTAAACTGCTGTAGGATCATTTGCACTAAAAAACAGGGCAACATGCTTTAAATGAAATAAATGTTTTGAGGTTGAAACATTCTGATCTGGAAACCTCTCACGCTGACATCTCAAGACCTGAATTTTTTCTGAGGTTGGCACATTACGATCTCAAGCATCTCCTTCTTTTGTTGCTAACTGAAGATTGTGTTTTCTTTGGAAGGAAGTTCTTACTAATCTCAACTCATGGCTGAATTTGCTTCATGACAAAGCCCATTGCTCATTGTGCTCCGTTGCTTGAAAAGGGCTGCGGGTCAAGAAATATCCCTGGATATTTTGAACATAACTAAGATAAGTAAACCTTGTGGGGGAACAATTGGTGATGCAACAGACCTCCTGCCTAAAAAGAGGGTCTGGCTAAAGTTTCAGGACAGCTGAAAGGACAAAAACGGTGGGATTAATTGCAGTGATGAAACAGATGGCCGCATTTCAGGAAGTCTTTAGCTCTTTTGTTCAATGGGACACCACATTATATGGGCTCTTTCACATTTGCTTCTAAAATATTAATTATACATGTGTTTGCCTCTGCCCTTTTTAAAAAAATGAAGACAGTTGCTATTTTGATGGTTTTGTTGTGTGCAAAATGTTGACTAAGGGGTGGTGAGAGTGATGGCTTTCTACTGCTATGATGTGGAAGGGGAGGGTGTCCCTTTTGTGGGTTATTTTTGCTCCCTTAAGTGGTCTCAGAAGAAGAAACAGGACCCCTCAACCTCGACCCCTCAACCCAGAACCCTCTGTCCCATCAGTACCTTCTCACTTCCTCCCTTGGGTGGCTTACAGGCAGGGGGCTGTCCTATGGAGACATCTTCTTCAACTTCCCTGCGGAGGCCTTGGGGTGAGTCATAAGATGGCTTCCTGCTCCACTGTCGGTCCAAGCTGAGCATTGTCAGATGCCAGCATCTCTTCTCAAGGTCTAAAACAAGGGGGCAGTTGATTTTGTAGCTCTTGGAATATTTCTACACTTTTACACACTAAAGTTCAAAGTTTGTCTAATCTTGGGCAGAGGGCCTGGCTTAATTTCAGCTTTATGCTTTTAGCTTACCATGACATCAACCCCTGTTCAGGAAAGTTCAACCTGAACCTGGAGAAAGCTTAAAATAGCGGCTCCGAGATTCACATTTCTTCTTTTTAAGCTTGCAAATCAATAGCTCATCGGCTGCAGCGGTTGGAGTGAAGGCAGGAGGGTGGCCTGTGCGGTTTGCTCTGCTCCTGGTGGGGATCTGGACAGAACGAGTTGGCTTTCAGCCTCCCCGCCTCAAGCTCCCTTCCTCCGGCAGGGCCGTTGCCTGCCCTTCAGAAACAGCCTCCTTGGTAGGTGAAGCCGCAGCTGCCTTGGGAAATCTCAGATCTTTGTTACCAGAAGGACACACAAAAAGAAACATACGTTCTACGGGAGACTCATTATTCAAACAATCCCAGGCCTCACATACACACTGCGGTGACTTTGGAAGACAAACAATCTTATCTCTTGGGTGAAAAGAACCATTTGTTGTTTACCGTCCAGGAGAGAAAGCTTACAATACAAGCAGGGAAAGTTGAGGAATAATGACATCTCTGCTGATGGGGTTTTTTTTGAAAAGAAATGCCTCCATATCCCTGAGAAAAGTCAGAGGTTTCCCTTTCACAGCGAACGAATGAGCGGAAAGAGGCCCTGCAGGGACCTGAGGGGTTGGCGCTTGGCTTTCAGAAAGCTCCTGGATCCTGGGGGCTTCACTGCCATCCTCCCACCCTGGTAGGGGCTGGGTGGGGCTGCGTCCTTTTCATAGGTTGGAATGGATGCATTTTGGAAAGCCTCACTGCAAATAAACACCTTTGTGGGTGTTTCCTGCCTGAAACAAACACGGCCATGAACCTTTCCTTGCTCTGCCATAGACAGAAGGTGGCCGGAGTACAAGCAAGACACCCTCCAGCTGGGAGGTGGGTGAATGTCCTCCATCCTTAACTGCCTCTGTCCTCCAAGGTGGGAGGCAGAGGTCTCGTCTCATCACTGGGCTGTCTGGCACGGGTGCCTGGTTCTATCTGAGATCTTCCTTGCTCTGGGTCTCTGCATGCCTGCGGAGGAAGGGACCTTCTCAGGGAAAGGGAGAAAGGGGGAAGGAATTACCTTCCCCCAGCATGGACATGGACAAATAGGAAAGCTTTATTCCCCCCCACCCCCCTTTTCATGTGGAATGGCTTCCATCAATGCTATCTGGTCTCTCCAAACTGATCCATCCAGGACATCCATCTTGGCATCTCAGGAGACTCCATTGCCTCCTCCTCTGCATGGACTTGATGAACTAAGATGTTCCACTTTCCAGGCTTGGTTTGAGGGTGCCACTCTCGCTGTGCCTCGCCCAGCCCAGAGACTCACTTCACCTGGCCAGACCTCTCTGTGTGGGGAAGGGTGACCATTCAGAGCCGGTCAAACTACAGGTTGGTCACCACCAAGGAGCGCAGCTAGCTGCCCTGTCCTTTCTACAATGGCTGCTTTGCCTCTCTCTGGGCCTGGAGACAATGGCTAGGATGACCCCAGTACATGATGACCAATGGGCAGAGCTGACAATCCCACTCAGTACAGTTTTGATCAAAAGCAACATTTACGCCTTGGTTCCATTTCATTGTTTTACTCTGAGCACTGTCTATTAATGATAAAAGTCCCTGCGGTTTATAATTACCAGTTTGACAAGTTCACGAGTTCTCTGTTAATTATTATAATTAGCTTTCACTCAGTGTAGAGGCAGGGTATGGCAGTTGCATTAACAATGGGAGAAGGATGGTTCTGAGCAGCCAAGAAAGAGCCAAGTGAGAGGCTCGCTCACTGCTGCAGTGATGAAGCCTTTACCTCTAGCCTCGCTCGGTCTCGCAAAGGGCTTGGGACTGCTGGTTGAGCCAGGCGTTGGCAAGAAGGAAAGCCGTAGGCCAAAGAAGGGCAAAGTTCTTGCACACAACATTTATTTGGCAAGGAGATTTATTTATTTGGCAAGGTCTCAGAGCTTGTCTTTAGCCTTGCTCCCCCAGCAAGCAATGGGAGAATTGATCTGTTATGTTGAGCCTTTCCTGGTTTGGTAGCAGAGCGAAGCTTAGAAAGTCCATCCTTCAGCCATGGGGAAAAAAAAACTTTTTTTCCTGCATCCTCTTAAAAATCTTAGATTTTTTTGTATAAGGATGGAAGGAAGGGACTTAGTGAAGGGATGTGGTAGGACTGAACATGTCAAACTGGGATTGAGGAGAACCAGGTTCAGATGCATCCTCAGCCACAGTCTTTCTCACCTATTTCATGTGGTTGTGGTTGTGGAGATAACCCTGACGGCGTTAGTGAACTCCCAAAAGACAGATGTGGCTCAAAGCTCAGGAGACCAATCAAAATTGTTTGTCAATCCTAATGGTGGACCTACTGACATAATTCCAAATTTGTGTAGGAAATGGCCAGGGTGAGGGAGGGATCATGCCATCAATCTTGAGTCCCCTTCATGGCCACAAGTGATCAAAGTCCAGCCCACCTTGAGTTCCACTGACTCTTATTGACCAGTGGTCAATTTGCCTTGACCACTAGTAGTTCAGATTCTTGTAGAGAGCATGCAATAAACCCACATATTCATTTGAACTCCTGACTTCCTGCACTTGACGTTTGTGGGAAATCTGAAATTGAGCCACGTGGAAGAGGATCTCCCTGGATTTTTTATTAGTGTCAGGCCAACAGGTGATCCAGCCAAGCAGCAAAGTTAAGGCTTTACTGCAAAGAAGGGTTAGCCTTGCGTGTGTCTCGGTGTGGAAACAGGCTGTTCAGCAACGAACTCACTGTGTGCCAGAACTGCATTTGTTCCTCTTCTGCCCCCCACTGCCACCTCCAGCCATCCAGAGCTGGCAGGGCAACAATCCTGAGAAGCGAATATCGATGAAGAATTCTAAAGTGGCATCGCTCAGGTTTCTGTTAATTTTCAAGCTCAAACATGCTCATAATATTTATCAAAAATACAGCCACAGATGTAGCACCAAGCTGTGTAAATAATTAGTTAACTTAAAGCTGTTTCACACCTGAAATGGGGTGTTGTTGGTGGCTTTTTTAGTTAATTTATTATTATTTTAATCACATCTTTGTGGAACTGATGCACTGACTAAGTGGCTTTCGGGGAAGAGTTTGTTCCCATCACTATTATGTGCAGAAAATGCTTCCTGACACCCATGCAAATCTATTGGGCATCAGAAAGAAGCACGTCAGAGAAGGAGAAAGGGAGGCCTAGGTGATTGTCCCCTTGCACGTCCAGTTTAGCCTTTCTCGTTTTGTAGCCTGTGGGTGGAGGAAGAACGATGCACCTGGAAAAGCTGCCAGGTTCCCAGGGAATTTCTGCACAATAAACAGCCAGGTGTTCCACTGGAACCATGCTGAGATTCTACCTTTGGGCAGGGAAACTCCCACCACAGAAGTCAGTAAAGGCAGCACATCCTGAAGACAGAGGAGAAGATCTCCTCCCTTCACTTGTTGAGGTTGCTTCTCCTATGATCTTATGAGGCCAGGGAAATCTGTGGACCTGGAACTACTTGGGTGGGAAGGCCCATTAGGTGAGGCATCTACTTTGTACCAAGGCAGGGCTCTCTCAACTTGGAAATTTTAAAACGTGTGGACTTCAACGCCCAGAATTCCCCAGCCAGCATGTTGCAGTCCACAAGTCTTAATGCTGCCAAGTTTGGAGATGCCTGCACTAAGCCATGCTTTGCTGAACTAGTGGACTACGCCAATGTGTAATCATGCATCACCATAAATCAGGCATCAAGTTAAGACAGAAAAGAACAAACCATCTCATGATGAATATCCGATCTGGTGGAGCTAGCTAGTTTGGGGGAGGGACACTGTCAGATCCACCATCTTTGGCTTGGCACTGCGCTGGCATCCTGCCATCAAAGGGCTGGGAGGGGGGAGAACCAAATGGAGAGCAATTAACCTGTATGCATTTTTGTGGGGGGAGGGATTCAGGAGGGGTGGTGACAGCTGAGGAAAAGCAGATCACTGGGGGACTGGTGATACCAAGGCAACTTCAGGGCTGCTTGCCCTGAGTGTGGAAAGTTACCAGCCAAAACTCCTCAGTGTTCCCCCAAAATCCTGGTGATATTGTATTGGCTGGGTTTGGACTGGTCATGTGGGGAGGGACAGGACTGAAGGAAATAGTTTGTGTCTTCTTGTGTGGGAAACTCAGATGCCACCTGGCTTGACTGCAACCAGCATCTCTCAGTAAAAGTACCTTTGCTTCCACCCAACGGAGTCAGGGTTTGTCTTCCCTAAGGGTTCAGACTGGGACAGGTCTGACAAACATGGGCAGCTTCTCAGTGCTCAGTTCAGCACAAAAGGGGTGTGTGAGCTCTTAATTCCACCAACTGCTAAAAAATGGGGTCTTGCTTTCTGTGGGTGTTCTTGTGCATGGCTCCATCTTTGCATGATGGATTTCAAGTCTGGAAGAAAATAGGAATGCAGGGATTAACCCTTTCTTCCCCTGCAAGATCTTCTGGGAAAAATTTATTTGAACACCAGCAACTTCAGAGTGCAGCCCAGACAATTTGTAAGACATAGTTAGCTTCATTATTTCTGTAAATGGGGCTCCCTTCCCAATGGAGCTGTGATGGGGAGAGGGGAAGCCAGGCGCGGCTCTAACTAGAGCCCAGAGAAGGGATGTGATGTCTAATTATTCGCACAAAACCCAAAACACACAAGTTGAGCTCTGCAGGTCTTCTGTCCTCTAAATATTTCATTTTGAATGAACACACAAGCCAAATGGAAATTTTGAAGCAAAAGCCAAGCGCTTGGAATAGATTTGATTATTGATTTGGCCAGGGAGGAAGATGAAACAGAAATCGACAGCTGGTGATGATCAGGCAGGGAGTTGGTGACACTACACCTTGTCAGTAATACTGCTAGTGTCATCATCACCACCACCACCACCACCTAAAAATATGTTCTACTAATATAGGCCTGTATAGACCCACCTTTGCCATCTGCAGAGTGGGGAGAAAAAAGATGAATTCCTTTCCTGTTTTTCTTCTTGGAGGATTTATATCAATAAGACAGATTGGGAAAGAGGTGCCAGGTCGGGGAGGGGAAGCTTCTTGCCAGCTTTCTACTAATTAAGCTCTAGAATGAGGTTTTCAGTTCCTGTGCTTGTGTCTACAAGACAAAAAAGTCAGCCATCGGTTCTGAGGGATGCTTGCCAGAAAGGTGCCTTCAGGGCCCCCAAAAGGGGGTTCAGCGGGAGGAGGTTTCTCATGCCATCGATGCCATGGGAGCGGTGGCAAGAGATTTCTTGTGGCCACCACTTGGCTACCTTGCTCCACTTGCTCTCTGGCGTGGAATCCCTCTTGGCAGCTTTCCCCGCAGGCAGTTGGGAAGGCTCCTCCTGCAGAAGACGATGTCTGCCCCTTCAGCTCAGAGCTGGAGCCAGCCCACCAATGCTGGGGCCCCGTGGCTCCTGAGATTCCAGGAGGCTCTTTTGCTGGGGTCTGTTGAGCAGGGATTCTGCTCCAATGTGCTTGGCAGGTTTGGTCCTTCCCACTTTGATTTTCTATCTCCTTTATTCATGCCCTCCGCATACCATGTTCGTAAACTTGAAACAATATCAGCAGGTGGACCAACTGGTGGAAAAGAGCCAGAGAAGCTTGCATAGGAGGAGGCTTTTTTAGAAATATAAAATGCACATTTCAAAATGTCATTGTAATCAGTGTCAAGAGACAGTATTTTGATAGTAATAATCAGTAAATAACAGGAGCAACACACCAACATTTCACAGATGCAACCACGACAGATGTCCCTCTTGCTCATTCCAGGTGGCTGGAGAACACGAGACAACCTTCAGCATTTTGTGCAGGGGATGGAAACATTTGGTCAAGGAGATGTTAGGGATCCTTTGGGCCAGAGGTGGGATTCAGCAGGTTCTGACCAGTTGTGGAGAACCAGGAGTGGAAATTTTGAATAGTTTGGAGAACCGGAATCTGACTGGAGATTTTACAGTCTCCTTCCCCTGCCACGCCCACAGAACCGGCAGTAAAAAAAATGGAATCCCACCACTGCTTTGGGCCCTTTCCTGGATCCAAAATGATCACCCCTTGACCCAGTCTTCCAATCTCTCTCCCTGACTTTCTGCATTCCTTCAGTGATGTTCCTTTCAGGGGTGATCCTGTTCAGTTATCTTGCTTTCTGACTTCATTGGCACAGATCCTCTGGGTCCCTGTCACTTGAATTAGCCCCCCTTCCTGTTGTCCCTTCGAGAAATGATGGGGATGTCACATCCAGGCTCCACTTGTTTGTTTGGCAACAGTGAATTTGACCGCATCCCCTAAAGAGAAAGCCTGGCCATCCTTAATTACTAGGTAGAGTAAGAGGGAGAGGGGAAGTATCAAGTGGTTTCACCTGCTCTGTTGTATAAGTAAAAGGTGCCTTGGGCACAGAAGACTGTTTTTCATTATATTATGAACCTAGAAACAATTAACAGAAGCAGACACTATCCTAGGAGGGAAAGAAAAGATTAACAATCAAAGGAAAAGTGAAAGTTTTCCAGAGACTTTTGGGGCATCTCGGGTGTGTCTCACCTGCAATCTTTTTCGTGGGCCATCTTCATGGTCTCTGAGGGGACCAATGGATTGGTGACCTTGAGCTCATCCTTCCCTGCTGCTTCAGAGGATGGCTATTTTTGTTTATGGTAACTGAGTTTTGCATGAAATCCCCCGGGTTGAAGTTTCCGTGGAAAGCGGGAAATAACAGAAGACACAAAGGCTTCCACACCTCCTAGTCAACATTTCTGCCTAACTCCAGTTGTGAATGGAGGCTGTTGAAATCTAACATGCATCAAAAGGCATTTCTGACTTGTAAAGCGTTTTTCAACATTCAGATGATTGAAGTTGAGACCACTCCTGATAACAAAGGACAGCCCTGGAGTTTGAACTGGATGCATTCCAGCTTCACAAGATGTCCTCTCTTTGTTCCCTCTCCTACTTTAAAGACTATTTAGATTTACAATAAACAACAATTGATCAAATGTATGCTTTTCCGGCTTTGTCGCCACCAGAGCTGAAATAATTTTAAGAAATGAAGATGGTGTCATGATTTGAAATGGGAGAGCAGCCTTTTCTTGGGCTGCTTCATTATTTTCTATCCCTTCTCCAGACATGAGACACAACAAGTTGCACAGATCCTTTGCATATGTTTGCCTTGGAAGGTGCACGTAACCGTCAGCAGTCTTTGGTTCCATGGATGGAGTTAATGAGGAGATCCAGCCCTGTGCTAATTGGTGGGGCAGAACTCCATTAAGGGAGGAAGTGAAATGGATAATTCCATTAAGCCGGGCTTCCTTGCAATGTCTGTGGCCGAACCTGGGGTTGTACCTGCCCTGTTCCTCTGTCTCCCAGGAAGCAAAGCTGTGCACCACACTCTCCATGCAGGAAGAGTTCTGTGCCTGGTTATTACACGCCTGATGTTGGACTGACCTTGGCTCCATCCCTTCAAAAGTCACCAGTCCAGACAAAGATGTGGTGGGACCTTCACTGGAAATGGGAAGTGAAGATAACCTGCGTTTGGCTGCAGTGAGAGAAAGATTCACAGGCACTTACTTAGAAGGCAGGTGGGGCAGAAAAATGAAAGAAGACTCAGAGGGAAGCAAGTAGAGGAGAAAGTCAGTGGGTGCAGGAAAGACAAGAAAAAAGGAAAAAAGAAGGGAGTTTGTGCAAACTGAACTGCCTTCTTTAAATAAGCATGGAATTTTGTACCTTCTAATCAGACACAACTTATGTAGCCCACATTATTTGTTTGTGCAGTGTGATTTTGATTTAGCTATTTATTGCCACAGTTCTCCCCCACCCTTTGATATGTTACTTACTGGGTCTCTCTCGGGATTTGGGTGGATTGTAAGTAATGTAAACAAGCAAGCCAATATATCAATAAATCAATAAAGTTTTAATTGTTTATAATCCAGGAGTCTGCTAAGTACTTTTAGGCCCCTCCTGTGCCTCTCATGCAGCAGGCACTGCAGGAGAAGAGCCAGTAAGAGAGGTGATAAATTATTTATTTATAAGTAATAAAGCTCTTGGAGTTCCCGTGTTGGGAACAAAGTTCCACTCGTCTTCATTAGTGCTATCATTCGGTAAATAATTTCATATATTTGGATCTTTCTTTCAGCAGTCCTGGGATAGTTTCTGAGAGCAGCTTCATATGTAAGCCAGGCCCAGAATAACCCCGGACTAGAAATGGTCCACGTGAACACAATTTCTTTAGTGCGCAAGAACTGGGTATGGATCAGCTTCTGGGGGTAACTCAGTTGCATAACAAAATCAAAATGTGCAGAGACCAACATACTAAATTATACCTTGGAAATCTAATTTGTACCTATCAATTAGTGTTTTTGGGTATAAATTAGGGTTAAATGCTTGAAGGGTTAGAAAGGCAGGGATGAACAGGGTGTCCTGATGTTGAAGTCCATCCCTCAAGGCTTCTCTGTGACAGACCCTATTCTCTGCTTGTATAGGATGATGAAATAATAGCCAAAGGACCCTTTGCATAAATATTTACATTCAGAATGTCAGTATGGTATGGAGCAGTGGCCACCTGGGGAATTCTGGGAGTTGAAGTCCACACCTCTTAAAGTGGCCAAGGTTGAAAAACACTGGTATGGAACAACTTTTTAACCTTCTGTCCATACTGGTTGTAAGTTTATTGATTGAACAGGTGTTACAGGCCTTGGATCTCTGGGACATAGCGGGCCAGATATCTAACTGAAGCTCTTGACTTCTGACCAATTGTTTGTCTAATGATGAAATCCAGGCCTGGGCAGCAAAATGGCCTTTACACAGGTTTTGACTGAAACCCTTTTGCAGACCACAGAAACACCTGGGAGTGGCGGTAAAACCAATCTGTGGAAAAGCTAACAACACCCCTGGTCTCCCTGTTCCAAGGTCATGCCAAGGAAAACAGACTGAGGAGTTTGTCTTCTCTCTTTAATCCTCACCAGGTCATTAAACCTTGACCTCCTCTCTCTTCCGCCATTGCAGGTACCCAGAGAGGGAGCAAGGAGTGCTGTCTTTTAAAAGCTGTTGACGTGTCCAGTGATATTTCACCATCTTTTAATATACTTAATGAGCAGGCATCAATCAGAGCTAAGAAGCTTCAGCAGAAAGAGGAAAGCTGGATGTTCCTCTTCCATTTTCTGTGCGCTGTGGAAAGGTCAGCTGAGCATTGGAGCAATTATCTCATTGTGTTTATTGATAAATCATTGGAGGTTTCAGAGCTGTCAGTGTTTGACTCCAGACAAACAGATATTTAATTAAACACCACAAAAGGAACAAGAAGGAAAAGTGTTCGGCAGGAATTCCAACAACGCAGCCAGTCTCAGAGGCAAGCAAAGGATTGGCTCAACCTGCCGCCAACCTCATTGCCCATCGGATTGGAGCAGCGAGTCGATCGGGGAAAGAGCCAGCTGGCAGAGGCTGGGCACAAGGAAGGCTACTCCATGCTGGCTGGCCACCACCTCCCCAATGCACAGTAGAGAGAGCCAGGATTCTGTGAAATAAAACTTGAGAATCAGTATCCAGAGGAGGAAAAAAAGGCTGGCACCTGAAGGCGGGTTTTGCAATCTTGGCTGGAAATGGCAGGAGAAATGGAGGGAGTGCTGAGCCAAGAGAGCTCCTTGGACAAGTGGCAGGCAGATGGTGGCCCCAGTTGCAGCCTGAAAGTCAGTAAGAAGTCAATAAACCCTGCCTCTGGGATTGGGGGACCTGGAGCAGGAAAGGTTTCTGGGTCCCAGTTACATTAAATCCAGCCTTTTTCCTATTGTGACATTTGTTTTTTATTTCTTTGTCTAATTTTTACAGCTGCCCATCTCACAAAAGAGGCGATTTTGGGTAGTAAAACAATTAATAGACACCTAAAACCATTATCAATATTAATTTCCAAAAACATCACAAACAGAGGGGAAACAATGACATAGCAGATGAAGGGTTGTTATTAATAACAGAACCATCTGACTAGTTTGTCCGTCCCCTGACGGCCCCCAGCCATAACCAGGCCTTGAGGGATCTTTGGAAGCCCAGAAGGGGTGAGGCCAACTTCATCACACAGTGAGAAGATTCCACAATGTGGGAGCCACAGCAGAAAAGGCCCATGGTTGGCTTTGACACACATTATGCCTTGACACATTTCAACACACTTTGTCCCAGTTTTAATTGGCTTTGACACACTTGGCCTCCCAGGCAGAGCAGAAGAAGCCTTCTCCTAGGCTCTGGAATGATGCTTTTCAGCCTTGGTGATTCTAGATTGTGTGGGTCCACAACAGGAATAGAACAGGACCAAGTTTTTAGAAGTCTTCTATTTGTCCATCAGGGCTTTGGGAAAACAAGGAGCCCCTCCTCTAATCTATTTCTCAGAGGAGTCTGTAGGGCTCCAAAGGCAAAGAAGACTCAGTAACGGATGACCACTCCGTGCATGCTGAGGCTACAAGCCCACCTGGCCAAGGATGCAATGCTCAGGTGAGCCCTTCTGCCTACCCTCACTTTCTAAAGAGTGCTTCCAAAGCAATGTGGCATCTGAGTGATGACAAAGGGCCGAGGGGCAAAGCACCTGCTTTGGGTATGAGAAACCTCAGGGTTAATCCCTGGAAGAGTATTAAATTGACCATTTCTGCCATAGAAGAGCTTAGGGTTCCTGGATGCATGAAGAAAGAGAAACCGATTAAAATAGGCATTTGGTTCCTGCTGAAATTAAATATTGGGACTGTTTCGTATTCAGTGGAACGTGTCTTTCCTGTAAAACACCAATATTTACCATCTGTTAAAATCTGCATCCAATTTCCCCCCCTCTCAATCTTTACAGCTTTAATTATTTTGAAGGAGAGATGAGAGTCTCTTGTCCAGATTTTTGCTTGCCTAGATCCTTTTGAGAAGAATCTTCTTTGGTTGAAGTGGAAATCCAGTCGGTCCCTCCAGTGATGTCCAAGCTTCAAAACACTCTGACTTGGGCATCCAAAAGGTGCTCTTTCAAAAGGTAGCTGGACTTCGTTTTTCCATGAAGATGTTTTGTTTCACATCCAAGAAGATTTGTCACTGAAGAAGCTTTTTGGATGAAAAGCAAAACATCTTCAAAGAAAAATGAAGTCTGGTTGCCTTTTGAAAAAGCACCTTTGGGACAACCATGATCTGGATGATGGAGAATCTCCATAGCTCCTGATTTGGGGTTGCTCCAAAGAATTTGCTGCAGCTTTCTGAATCTTCCCCAATATGTTTAAGCTGTGAGGGACATCATTGAACCCCACTCATCTGCTCAGAATGATTCCTGTTTTGAAGGATGTGGGAAGAGGAAGGCCTGTGATGACCCAGAGTGTACCACAAACGTAACAAAATCCAAAATGTAAATAAACGTCCTTTAATGCCTCCGACTTGGCCCCACCGTTCAATAATTTTCAGTTGGAGATAAAACTTATTCAAAAATAGTCTTCAAAAGAAAGCAACACAGTCTGAACTTAATAAGAAGATAGAGGTGAAATAAAAAACCAAACAAACCACAGTGATGAAATTTCCACAATGGAACAGGAAAAATATTTACCAGATTCAAGGAGATAACAAGGCACAGTCTGTTGGAAGGACGCCAACCAAGATAACTTCAGACCAAAATACAACACGCTTTGTTTCTAGCGTTTACCAGTACGCAGGTCCAAACTCTTATTCAGTTGTCACATTTGCAGCCCATGAAGAGGATCAAGGCCCTTTCCTCCTGAGGAGACCACGTTTCTCCCTTATCTTCTCCTCCCTGCGTGCCCTAGGATGGATAGGGGATGGGCCTGGGTCCTCCTCTGACTGCCCAGCCGGCCTCTGCCCTTCCCCAGCCTCCTCCACAACCTCTGGAGCCCCACTCCCACTCCCTGTCAGCGGCGGTTCCTCCTCTCCCTCAGAGCATGACAAGGCCCTTCAGGAGAAAAACTGCACTCCGAACAGGATGTCTAGATTCCAGAACACCAATCCTCCAGAATGCCCCTGCTCACTCTGATGACTTTGGGCAGAACAGGGATCCAGGAAATTCTGCTCCATCCCGGGAACTACTCGAGTGTTTGAAGGACGCAGAGTGAGAGGCATCAGCTGCGACCACTTTACAGAACTTCTCTTCTCCCCTCCACTTTTTTCTTTTTCTTGCTGTCACCTTCCCTCCTGTACTTTCATAACCACTATATAAATTACTCTGGCAATTTAAAGAAAAGAGAAAAAAATAATAAGTTGAATAGGATCCAATCTTCTCCAGCAGATGCCTTTGTCAGGGCAGAAAACTCTCAAGTCTTCAGATGAATAAAAAAAATAAAACATGTGGAGAAAAAAAATGGATAAAATATAAATTAAAAAAGAAGAATGGAGCTGGCTTCAATCAATAACCCTTGAATTATTGACTACTTTTGCCATTACATTCTTAGACCCCTGTAATTTTCTTTGGGAGTTTGAGGAACTGCACCCATATAGGTGATAAGATGCCCATTGTCATCATTCATTCCCACCCAGGCCTTGACAATCTGCCCTCCAGCCCCACTCCACCCCAGTGCTCTGGGATTATCACGACAACATTAGTTCTGCGCCATGTGGCATATAATCAGATGCCTGGCAGCCTGTCATTTCAGGTGGGAAGGACTCCTTTGAAGGAACTTCCTTCTACCTGCCTTGGTGGACATTTTCCGCTTTCTGCCTTTCCAACATCTACATATTTTAGTAGGACAAACTGCCAGTCAGGAAAGAAGAAGAGAGAGAAGGATTCTCGCAAGGGCTGCTGGGAGCCGTGGAATATGCCCCACGTGCTTGAGGGAGCCCAGTTGAAGGGCTCTGTGGGCAGGGGTCAACCTAGGAGCAGCTCTCCTCCTGCCTGTTTGCTCCAGACCCCCTTGAGTAAGGGGGACCCTCCATGCTTAGAGTCACTTAGCAATGTAACACCAAGCAGGAAGCTGAGCGAGCATAGGAATGGAGGACTGCAGGCATGGCAGATGAAGTCTTCCTCTCCCTCTCTCCCTCCTCCTTGGTCAGGATCTGCAGACAGCTGGCAGCAGAAGTAGCCTGCAGCACTGCATTCTAACCACTGCACCAGCATGGCTCTTGGTGCCAGATGTGGAGCCCTGGACACAGGAGAACCGACTAGCCTCCCGTGTCCTGAGTGCCTGGAGCTGAGAGCTAGAAGAGGAGCACAGTTGATTTGAGACCCACACTGGAGCTCAAACGAGGCAGGCGGGTTGAAAGATGGAGCAGCCACAGCCTCTGATCTGTCTCAGTAAACTGCATCCCTCCAGCTTCTAAAAACCGACGCCCAGCTCAGCAGGTGATTCCTCAAGCTGGAACTGTTGAGTAAACTGATGGCCACAGGTGGGCTTTTGATGCGGAGGAAGGTCCTTGGGAAGCTCTCTGTGTCCAGCAGCAGCAGCAGCAGCAGCAATAGCAGCATCTCCTCTCCTTCCTTGAGCCACCTCCCCAGCCTGCAGCACTCATCATGCATCACACTGCATTTTGGATTGGGCTGGAGCGGTGCTAAAAGCCAGGCCTTCTCTCAGCTGTTTTCTCCAGGGCTGCTGTGTCCAAATAGAAAAGAAAAGGTCTGGTGGTTTTTATTATGAAGATTTACAGCCAGGAGTTATTTTCCATGGCAATCCTCTCCAAGGCATTTATGGGCTTCAATTACAAAGCATTGGTGGAACCCAGGAAAACAGCAGGCTGGAGACCAAATTCCCTGCATGTATCGCTCAGAGGAACCAACACCATTGATAATGAATACCACTGTTCATTAAGGGAAAATACAAAAGCAAATAAACAAACCAGCAAGGAGTTTAGCTGCCTCTGCCCTCCCCCACCTCTCTGCAAGTCACATTTCTGAAAAACAAAACATTACCCAGCCGGCTGGCAGAAATGCTTTTAAGGCGTTTCATGAGCTCAAAGGCTAGGGAGCGCAGGTAGCTGAGTGTCCTTAGTAAAGTAATGGTAATAATAACATGGGCACACTGGGTGCCATCCCAAAAATTCTTGGACAGCTCTTAGAAAATCTGTGCATTGACAAAATTGCCATCTGTCAATTGCAAAAGGCCGCACGGTTTGATTCTGTTCATGTACGGCATTGATATATGACGACATCCCAGGTTCTTGGGAAGAGCCCGATGCGTCTGATGGCCAACGCTGTGGGTGGATCCATTTTGTCCATGCTGGAATTGCTGCAGGAAGGGAAAAATGTTTTTGGAACAGAAAAGGGATTCAAAGTGAATTGGCTTTGGCTTTTTTCCCCCTTTAATATGTGGATCCAGATTTCTGAAAATCAAGACATCCAGAAGGCAAGAATTAAACCAGCATCTGTTGAGGAACAAACAAACTACAATCACCCAGCCCACCTCTGACCACAGATAATGGCTCTAAGCCCCTGCTGGGCCTGCAGAAGATCCTTGGCTGGCTCCATTATTTCTGGCAGCACTTCCAGTTGGGAGTAGGGGCTAGAAAAACCGCTGCCTGAAGTGCTGGGCAGCACTCTGATGGGCTCAAGTTTGACCCTCTCGAAGATGGCTATCTTTTGAGGTTGATGTTTAGTTTATTTGAACTAAATATGTTTATAATATTAGAACTGGTTTATAATCTGCCCTTTTGGGGCGGACAATATTGAGGAGTTGCTGTATTTATGAATCCTGTAGAGATCCAGTCCTTGGGGATTCCAGGGAGGGTCAGAAGAGGATCCTGTCTTTAATCTTGGAGAGCTGTTTCCAGGCAGGCTAGACCAGCTCTGGATGGATTCAGGGCTGCTGAGTGACATGTGAGAAAAAAGAGAGACAGGAGAGGAGAAGAGAGAAGAACCAGGATGAAAATATAATTTAATAATTGTAATGCTTAATGTATCTCCACAGATTAATATTGGGTGACCATTCCTGGCCTGTGAAGTGAAATAGGCTTTGCTCCTTCCAGCCCTTGGATGGACAAGTTCCAGAGAGTTGAACTGCAGGCCAAGACGGGAAAAACTTTCCATTTCCTAAAGAAGACAAGTCCAAAACTCTTCCATATTCTTCCCAAAAAAACTAAACAGAGTGCCTTTAAGGTCACTGGGAGTCAAGCCTAACTCAGAGAGTTGGTTGTTACTTTTAAAATAAGTTAAATTAACTGAATAGAGCAAAATAATTAGTCCCCATACGCTAATACTTTCCCTTTTCTCTCTCATTAAAAATGACAGTTTAGCAGCTGTTGTCATTTTGGAGGAACTCTTAGTGGTGCCTCTAAACATGCTTGGAGGGGCTCATTCGGCTGGGGAGCCGAGAGAAAGAGCAATCGGGCTCAGCAGGTGCCTTTCCGTCTCTTCCTGGAGCAGGGAAATGCCAGCATCCTCTTGGCTTCAGCCAGCTTGTCAACAAAGTCCAACCAGCCAAGGGAGAGATGGTGGGATGATGTGGGAGGTGAGCAGGCTGGACCCACTAGGCTTCACCCAGACCCCCCTTCCCAGAGACTGACCTGCTGCTGCCCGATGGCAAAAGCTTCAAGGACCCAACTTGAGAGCTAAGCGGTTTTCTGTGTAGGTATGAAAGTTGGGAGTGATCAGACAATCAGCCTCCTGTAGAGCGCAAGGATTTTATGTGATTGGGGGTAAAGTTTTACAGTAATGTAGAGGGGCTGTTTGGTTTGATTGGTATTGTTTTTAAGAGCATTTTATTCTGGTCTGCCTGTGTGATTTCATATTATGCCTTTTTGCTTTTGCATTCTCCCCAGAATCCTTTGGAGAAGGCTGACGGTAATAAAAGTGAAAGACTACTACTACTACTACTACTACTACTCCTACTCCTACTCCTACCACCAGATGATATTTCTTTCTCTCTGCGTGTGTAGAGGAACCAGGATTTAAATTCTCTGTTTCTCTCTCCACCAATCAACAGAATGTTAGACGTCTCCTTGAAGGCTGACCTACCACTCCATAGAGTCCCAATGGTTCCACCTTAATGCCTTCTTCACCACTTACCATCCTTCTCATCTTTTGTCTTAACTCCTAGCAGTCACCTCCTTGGCCAGGCCTGGTCCTCTACAGAAGGCCACCCTTTCAAATGCCAGGGTTGGAGTTCCCGCAGTGTCTTCCAGTGCAGCTCAGGCCTGTCGGGTCCATCCAGTGACGATGGTCTCTGGGCTCAGAGGGAGGAAGCACCTGGTCCTGCCTTCCTCCCCCACTGAGCCTGACCCCAAGGCACTTGCAGGTTCTCCCCCTGCTTTTGGGGGAGGGTTTCATTTCCCTTTGCCACTGAATGTGTGATGGGAGAAATAAAGCAGCCACGTGAGCAACTCCCCTCAAAAAGGAGCAAAAAGACAGGCCAATTCCCATTTGGAGGAATAATGCCTGGCTTTGGCTCTTTCGGCAAATCAAGATATTATTGTCCCAATGCAATATTAATGATGCCAGTTGCAGCCATTTGTAATCTGGTCATTGCAGAAGCAGCTGTTCCCATTTACATGTTGGTTTCCCCGAGTACATTATTAAGGTAATATTTTATTGTGAATCCCACCAGCTCAGGGGCTGCTTGCCTAACGCACAGCATGAACAGCGCACTCCGTTTTATAACTAATCATTCTTTTCCTGTCTTGGCAGGCCCTGCAGCCACCAAGTGCAGAAGACTGCAAACATTCCAGTGCAAGAGTGTGCCTGTGTCCATTACGGATGAAAAATAAAATCCTGGAGAGAAAAATTCTGGAAATGCTACCAGCCTGGGCTTTTCCTGTCCACATTGGTGTTTAAAAATCAATCCAACTGAAGTGCTGTTATCATAAATTGACGGTGCTTAAGGACAGATGTCAACACATCCATCCAGCCCAATATTTATACTGGGAAAATAAATTCTGGAAAGGTTTGAAATATAAACTAGGTTAACGCTCCACCAACAGAGCCAGGATTTTTGCAAAAGGGGTGGAGGAAGGCAGAAGGAACAAACCAGGGAAGTGTTGTGTTGATGTTCATTCTCAAATGCAGATAAATTTCTTAAGCACAGCAGATAAAGATCTGCCCTGTTACAATTTACAGTGTTACAGAAAGGTTGTCCTTTTATACTCTCAGAATGTTTATTTTATCCCATCCTCCACCACCATTGGGGTTTTTAATTTTGGTTTATGGCACCCAAATGAATAAGTTGTTGAGTTGGACATCTCAGCGTACTGAGCTGAAATAGGTGGGTGATTCCTTGGCCAAGAGACCTGCCTGCCAACCCTGGTCTCTTCCTGCCCAGCAGCAGCCAAGCCTTAAGAGTCACCCAGAACCATTCTCAGCCTCCCCACTTTGGCTCACTGAGGGCTTCATCCTCAGTGCCAGTTCTGGAACTCTCACTTGGACAGGCATTAACAGTCCCATGATCACACCCAAACACTGGGTTCATCGTCCTAAGCCATAATATGGCTTACTGGCTTTGTTTAGTTCATTGTTTGGATTCATCCAGTTTATGGCATAATTATTGAATAAATTTGGTCCAGTGAAGCATCAGGTGGGACTCTAAGCCATAGCTTAAGCTTTGAACTGAGGTGGCTCAATGGTTAGAATGCAGTATTGCAGGCTAACTCTGCCCACTGCCAGCTGATTCTCACCAGCTCAAAGTGGACTCATCCTTCCATCATTCCCAGGTTGGTAAAATGAGGACCCAGACTGTTGAGGGCAACAGGCTGACTCTGTGAACCACTCAGAGAGAGCTGTGAAGCAGGGTGAAGTGGTATATAAGTCCAAGTGTGCTGCTATTATATTTTCAGTTTAAGTATGATGCTCCTCTAGGTCAGATGAAGAGATCTTCTAAGGAACCTGGAGCTCAGTTAACTACTTGGGGATGTCCTGGAGATTAGTTTCCTGAATGGAGGATCATCTGAAGATCTCTAAGATTCTGCTTACAATCTGGGCTGAAGAAGAGATAGGGAAAGAAGGGACTTGGAACTGTGACGTTAAGAATGACAACTTGCAAATAGTGGATGCCCAGAGAATCCTCCCGCTCCCTTTTTTTAAAAATTCTGAAAGATTTGGCTGCAGTGCCAGTCTTCCTCCCACTGGCTAGGTGGGTCTCCCAGGACTTCAGCCTTACACTCCCACTGCAAGATAGCACCTCTTAATATTATTAAGCTAACAGCTAAGGGCAAATTGTGACAATTTTCAGTATGATTCTGAACTAAAAACATGTTTAAGAACTTGCTACCTAAACTGAGATTAATTGTGCCCATTGGCTTAGGAAGGTCAATTCATTGAAGGGCTGTTTGGGGACAATTGTCCTGCCCCACCCACTTTGTTTTCTCTGAAATAAGGCACATTCCAAGCCTTAGAGAATATTCAATGTTGCTGCTTTGAAAAGTTTATCTTGCCACTCTGGGTGCTGCCCTCCTTTTAGAAACTGATTGTCAGATTGTAGTGCAAAGTCTAAAACATGGCATTGCTAGTTTATTCCTGTGTGCTCTTAGGCCTTGGGCCACATGAAATAAATTTGATGAAGAAAGAAGAGCAGCATCACAATTTTCTTTTCTTTTGAAGTTTCAGAGGGGAGGGGATGTGCTGGCCAGGATGTGCTGCCCAGATCCACTGAGAATCAGGTGGCATATACATCATCATCATCATCATCTGGCAAAAGCTACATAACAGGAAGTCACACTCATGAATGGCGCAAATAAGGACCTCCTGAACTATCTCTGATGTTGTCCAGTGGACAGACTTTATTCTTCAGAGAAGAGACCAAGAACAGCTACAAGTACTGAGCATTATGCAAATCAAGAACATTTGTATATTTTGCATAATTTATTTTATGTATTGTCATGGAAGTTTTATTTGCCTGGTTATTTATTTAGATCTAGATTTATATCTTGCTTTTCAGCTATATTCAATTGTTTGTAATAAATATTGAAAGCAACAGAATATGATATGCATTAGAATAAGTTTGACAGAAAAATTGGAGAACAGGAGCATCCAAACAAAGCAGATCAACAAGAATTAAAATAAATGTTTCCTTCTGCTACTGGAAAGATATTTGTGTGGGGAACAGACAAAGTATCATTCAGGATTAGGATGCAGAAATCCAAAGCTGGAATGCCACCAGGGAAAACGACCTAATGTGACTATTAAAAGGGATGAAGCTGAGAAGCTGAAGATCCTCCAATCAGTCAACATTCAAGATACCTTCAGCCTGTACAGCTGTCATCCAATATTTTGAGCCACAAGAATAGATCCTACCTAGAAACTTGCAAGCCATGCCTTGTTTGATTCCCTTGATAGAAACTTTGTTCTTCTAACATCTCCTTTGGGAAGGCATATTTGTCACCATTTGAGTGAGGAGTATCTGAGCATCCTGGAATGGTCTCCATGGAAGCAAAATTTCCCAACCTTTGTACTATTGGGTCACTCTTCTTGGGCAGGAACCAAAGCACTACACAACACAAAAATGCAAAAAACTTGCAACTTTTCATTAACTGCACTGCAAGGAGTCCCAATAAATGCCAAGCTTGTGCCACTGGAAATGGTTTTAATAGATTTACTTTCATGTCTGCAATTCAGCATTAATCTACGTGTCATGTTTAATGCATGAACTTCAACTGATTTTAGTGCATTTTCTGAATAACTTTTTAAACTACAGATTAAAAAAAAGATTTGGACATGTTGCCTATCAGGCCGAGAGCCAGACAAGGTGAAAGAATAGACTCTTTTGCTTAGGTTTCTTAAACTGAAGGCTTTACTTCATATTTCTGTCTCTTTTTTTTGATGCAATTTGAGATGAAGAACATGAAAGACGGGCTAAATGGATAAATGATTTGAACAAGATTGCCAGGCAGGGTGTGACTCCCAGAGCCATGATATCAGATGGCAAACTTTGTGTCCAGGGAAAGCCAACTCTTTAGGGAGAACCAAGAGCAGGAAATGAAAAAAGTGCATGTAGCCCTACCAAGATTTACCCCAGAGATATATTGATCCTCTGGTAAACAAAATCTATTCCTCTGCTAACAGCCATAATTTCTGTAATAAACACATATTAGGACAGTATTATATAATACTTATATATATATAGAATAGAACAAAGCAAAGAAGAGGGAAAAGTAATAAGGAAGTAACTAAAGCAAAAGACATTGAAAAGAAATAAAAAGAATAAAGAAGTAGCTTCTGATCTTCTTAACAGCAGTTATAAATACATTTATATTTTAACCACTCCAAGGTTACATCATAATGGCCTTTTCCCCATGATTTACCCTCCCTAATCATCAAATCCACACAGTTCATTTTCCCCCCAACTGAGTTCAGAAGAGAACTCAAATTTCGATGGTTTTAAATATGAGAAGTTGATATTTTTCCCTTTAATCACAAGCATCCAATTTATAAGTCTACAAAATGTTACCACCTTAATTCTTCCAAAATGCAAATGCTTGTAAATGAAAAGACAAATTATGATTGCGGTGATTTGCAATTAGAGTGCAGAGTTCACCCGCTTTGATGGGGTTCAAATCCTACCATGGGTCAAGGAAATCCCTGATGCTTTTGGGCTCGTCAAAATTTGTTTGCGGCATCTCTCTCTTAGGAGAGTTTCTGGCAGGGATAAAAGGAGGGAAGCTCCCTGAATCTGTGTGACTTGAAATTCCCCAGGAACAAACAGTATATAAATAAATTGGTTTGCCCTGCCTGGAGCAGGATGGCAGAAATGAGGAAAGACATGCATGGGCATTAGAGACTTTGCATCGCCCTGTGGCCAGAATGAGCGTGAGTCAACAAGAATGCAAATACAGCCTGTTGTGAATTTATTGGAGAACCATGACGGTGATTGGCATAGATGGCTTTGGAGCAGAGAGGGAGAGGTTAGCAGTGGCTCTGCCTCTGAGGGACAGGGGAGACAAGCCACACGCTAGGAAATGCTTCCTGGCTGGTGAACAACAAGGGGGAAGGAAAGTATGTGGTCTGGGCTTCCTGGAAACATCCTCCTGGCTGCTTTGGGGAGAAGGTCCCTTTGTGTGTTCTTATGAAAACAAACAGCAAAACAATGACCCTCCTACAGTACATCTGGAATGGTAGTGCTGAGCCTCTCTTTCCAGAGTCAGCTAAGGAAAGGAAAGCACTTAGTTCTGGATTCTTCAAAATGTCCCAATAGAAGAGTCTTCACACACACACACACACACACACACACACTTTCTTGAACATTTCAGACAGATCCACATGTTTTCCCCAGTCTCAGATGCCTGCATTGGCAACTGAATGGCTCTTCTAAGACTGCCAACCTGGTGATGGTGGACAACCTACTTTAAGTGAGATTCCCCAGCTATAAATATACTGTGGAAGCCACACTTCCAAAGTGTGTTGTATGGCCCTGCCCCAAAGTGGAATGGGGAGTTGGTCAAGGTGGTCCCATCATCCTTTCCCGCTCCATCACCTCAATGCTGGGTGATCAGTTGAGGCCTCGGTGTCAGCAGCTTGTAGCCTCAAAAGTTGAGTTAAGATGTTTCTGAAACAATATCGGGCTTCCACGCACCTGGAGGAACTTACCAAATAATCACTACCTTATTTACCAAATAATCATTAAATCATTTCCCCATTTGTTCAGGATCATCAATCCCCCCCTCCTGAAGAAGATATCGTAGTATCTGGGAGCAGATCCAAAACAACCAGAATGAATTTCATAACTGATGTTTGTTTTTGTTGTTTTAGAAGTTAGTTTGGCTTTTGCAAAATGAAAGAAAGGCTTAAATAAACCTAGTTCTTATTTCCCAAGTGTTGGTCTCTATAAACACACACACACATGCACACACAATGGTTTGTGTGGACTGTGCAATCTTATAGACAACAAAGTCATCAAAAGTTTGAAAATAGCTGGAAGGGCCCAAATAAAATTTGGAACGCTTCCTGTGATGGCGCATTTGATTCAACCCTGATTGACGGCCTGGTTGCTAAGGGTGACCGCACATCCCAACCAAGCAGGGTTTGGCTAGGAAAAAGGGCTCATCCTGCAAGCCGCCGTTAGCCGCACCATCTTTTCTTTTCGTCCACCAGGGGAACGATTCACACCACCAAGTTGCGATATAGAAACATACTTAAAATTTTTATGTTCCTCATTCTTAGTGCTACGACTGGATAAGGAAATGAAAAGTGAGATTGAATAATTCTTTTAAAAATGAAACAACAAAATAAAATAAACAACAAATCCACAATAGAGAACAGCTTAAAAAATCACACATGCTAGAATTTACATCTCAATTTTAATTCCATTGACCTGATTGAATCCCTTCTAAGTATTCTCTTCTCATAGCTCCTTTTTCCCCCCAGAGATCACTGTTTTCCTTGGTAGCTAAATAAAAAGATTGAGTGGCAAAATGGGACTGAAAGTTGTGATCTTGGCAATGAGAAGCCAGCAACAAAACTGCCCACGCTGATTCACCCTTTCTGATCCTGCATAGTTGATGCTGTTTACATTTATACTTTTTCCCTCTGTCAAGAGGGAAAGTGTTTTTAGTTTAACACTTCCAGGCAATGAGACTCAGTCTTGGCACTCAAACTTACATAGATAGTAACTTTGAGCTGCCCTGGTTAGAAGTGTGTAGACACCCACACTTTTCAAAGAAGTGATGCCAACTCTAAAAAATGCAGGATCCAGTTGGAAAAAGAAGGAAGCTGGTCTCCCAGAGGTCATCAACTGTCTGGGTCTCTTCCACTTTAATTTTCTTGGATCTTTTATTCCGTGCAGACATTTCTCCCAATTTCTCCCCATGAAATGTCTCCATCCTATCAGCCTCAGTAATAGGATTGGTGACAAGAACCATTAGTCACAGGGTTCGTCCTTCCCTTTTATTGGCCTGAAAAACCTGATGGGTTGATTCTCAGAAGAAATCACTGCTCCCCATTTTTCCTTTTGTGAGATGTTTCCAGGGTCAATTCCAAGAGGGGCTTCCAGCTCCAGCCCCAGATTTATGTGGGGCGCTCTGAACG
Organism: Laticauda laticaudata; assembly: GCA_004320025.1. Classification (NCBI taxonomy): domain Eukaryota; kingdom Metazoa; phylum Chordata; class Lepidosauria; order Squamata; family Elapidae; genus Laticauda; species Laticauda laticaudata. The sequence goes on from BHFT01019474.1 coordinate 239,109, forward strand.
ACCCTGGATAAATGTTCTCTCTGCTGATTATCAGGGTTACAGCTACAGAAGCAGCTGTCTTATTGTAAGCTCTGTACACAACAAACCTCTCCTGCTGGGCATCCGAAGCCTTTGTCATCAGGGCAAGATCGATATTAGAGCTTTACAGGTGACCCCTTGTGTTGGATAAGGATCACCATTGGTATGCAAGGCATGGCCAGGTCTGGCTGTGAATGCACCTGCAAGAGGGAAGGAGGGAAGGAAGGTGTCCCTCCCTCTTCTTGAAGCCAAATATCAGTGGTTTATGGAATTCCCCTTATATCCCCACTTCTGTGGTGGACTGCAGTGGGATGGTTTAATCAGAGGCAGCTCAGTTCAGAAGAGAATGTGTGAGGGTGAAGACAGTCTCTCCCAAATAGTTCTCAGAGTATAGGATCAGTGCAGATAGTAGAGTCTCTGCCTGGATGCTGAAAGCTGGGTAAAGAGAACAAACTCTCTCAGAGCCCCAGCAGTCAGTTATGCTTTGGTCTCTACTTGTGGACTACTGCAGGGCACTCTACGGAGGGCTGCCCTTGAAGTTACATCTGTTGTAGATTGCAGTGGCATGGGCTGTTATGGGCAATCAATGCTATGCCCATGTAACACAGCTGCTCTGTCAACTGCACTGGCTACCAGTAAGTTTCCAGATGCAATTCAAGGTGCTGGTGATCACCTGGGATGGGGGGTCTATCTACCTGAGAGACTCTGCACCTCCTGGAGGATCTGCTCTCCCTCATGGAGCTGATAGAGTTGGCATGCTTCAGGTCCCATCAATCAAACAGTGTCATCTGAGTGACCCAGGAAGTGGCCCTTCTCTGGTGTTGGGGCCATGTTGCTCTTAATTTATTTTACTACCATGCATTGCCCAGAGGCATGATGGAGTTCATCTGCCATGCAGATTAGATAGGTAGATAGATAGATAGATAGATAGATAGATAGATAGATAGATAGATAGATAGATAGATAGATAGATAGATAAGAGAGAGGGAGGGAAGGTGGATGGATGGATGAGTGGATGGATAGACAGACAGACAGACAGATAGACAGACATAGATAGCAATAGCACCAGCACTTAGACTTATATACCTTTCCAGCCCTCTCTAAGTGGTTTACCGTGTCAGACTCTTGCCCCCCAACAATCAGGGTCCCCATTTTACCCACTCAGAAGGACAGAATGCTGAATCAACTTTGAGGCTGGTGAGATTCGAACTGCCAAATTGCAGGCAGCTGGCAGGCGGCAGAAGTAGCCTGCAGTGCTGCACTCTAACCACTGTGCTACTGTGGCAGATAGAAACAGATGGAGGAGCATCTTGTCGGGTGGAGGGACCCAGGCCTCAGAGCTGTCCTCTTTTCATTAACTCTTAAGTGAAGCGTCCAGAGGACAAAACCACCCACTCTTGATATTCCAGGGATTTCTGTGCTGTTCTCCTCTGTTTTTCTCAGCACGATTTGTGGCTGCCCTTTCATGACATCCAACACAACTAAAGCTAGGTCTATCCAGAGTGTGCCAGCACAATGCTATTAGTATTTGGGGAGGGGGCCTGGGTGTGAGAGAGAATGTGCTAATGATTCAGAGGGGTTAGAATGCTCTCCTTGTCTCTGTTCAGGTAATTTCTTACTGAAGAACAGTGGGTAACTTCTTTTCTTTTTTCTTTTTTTTTAAAAAGGAAAATAAAAATGTCCCTCCATTGATCATTCCCCAACTCTTTGGTTCTGCATAATAGGCTTGCTCTGGACCCTTTTCTATCTTTGCCCCTCTTCTCTGCTGGAGGGTTTTACTTGCAGGCATCTGGGTTTGTTAAACAAGCATGTTCAGAAGCAGCAGCAAAATCTCTATAGATTTATTTCAGTAACAGGAAAAAAGGAACCTGCTGATGTTTTGGGTTTTTATGTCTCTCTCTCTCTTTCTCTCTCTCTCTCCTCTGCCCCCCCCCCCCAAAAAAANCCCCCCCCCCCCCCCAAAAAAAGAACTGCTCGGCTGGAGTTTTCATTTAAATAAAGAGCAGAATCGCATTACACTCCATTGATTGCAATTTTTTTCTGACTGTTGTGACATTTTCAGGAAGGCTAATTTATTCAAGCATGGAAATCTTTAAAAACTTAATTAAGTTATTTCTCAGATTTTTCATGCCTTTATTGTTTTGAGCTCACATTTAAACTTTAATTCCAGTTAATAGTAAGAAAAATAGAAGAAAGAACATCCTCCTCCTTTTTTCTTATTCCAGGGAACTTCCCCACTGAGGCACCTGCCCTCCTCTCCTTCCAGAGCCCCACACCAGGTGAACCAGAGGTAAGTCACAGGTGGAGCCCCACCCCACCACACCTGACCTGATCCTCAAGTTCAGAAGTGAGCCCTCCGGTTGGGCCCCTGCCCCAGGTTATGCCTCCAGCACTGGTCAGCCAAGAAGAGCCTCCAAGAAACATCAAGAATGCTAGTCAGGAGTCCTCTGGCTGGCTTGCAGAAAAAGCAAAAAGGGACCAATACATACTAAAACCATAAAAGCACAAAAAATAAATACAACGAAATAACAGAAAATGGAACCATAGAATGTAACACAGCGTATAAAATCAGCAACTCAAAGAAAAATCAATAGCACAAAGCTGATATACCTCCACCCCAAATTCATATAACCTGAGAAGAGTTGGCATCACTCTTGGAGAAGAGCAGGGGTGGCAGAATGCCAAGTCCCCGGGTGGTCGTCTCCAGGAGCAACTGCAGAGCAAACCAACCCTGACTCAACGCAGCTTCTGAGCCAGGGGTCCTCCAGGCCTCAAACACCCGTGGCTTGGCCCCCTCTTGAATTGGGTAAAAAATAACTCACAAATTCCCTGCCTAGAGATTTAGGTTGATTTAGGACAAGCAACAAAATCAGAATTAATTTTAAGGTCTCTCTCTCTCTCTCTCTCTCTCTCTCTCTCTCTCTCTCTCTCTCTCNTCTCTCTCTCTCTCTCTCTCTCTCCCCTCCCTCCCTCCTTCAGGTTAGAATGATGTCAGGGAGAGTTTCTGCATTCATGCTACGGATAATTAATTGGTGGAAGTTGCTGTCACAAAACATACAGTAAGTTGTAACCTGATCAGAGTCTTTTGATTTGGGCAAGTTGTAAAAACCACACAATAAATAAAACCCACAGGTGCCTGCAGGCTGAGATGGCTTTGAAATGGGAGTCAAGATATTTGTTCAGCGGGTGAACAATAGTTTTGACATATTGCTTCCCTGACCTGTGGCTTTCTAGAGGCAGCTGGTCAGCCAATCCTGGAAACAGGCAGCTGGAAGAAATGGAGAGCTGGACTGGTGCAGTTTGGATTGCCTGGGATTTTCCCCTCTCTGACCAGGAAGCAGCTGAGAAATTGGCTGGTTGGAGAGAGGAAGAAATAGCCGTGTGACCCTTTCAGGAGCAAAAGATAAGAGGGCTACACTCTCTCAGATATCTTTGTTGAAGGGACACTGGAAGGATCAAAACACCAGTCAAGCCCCTCCCCACAAGTTCCTTCTGGGCCCACCCTTGGCTGAACACTACACTGATTTCCCTCAGGCCAACTAAAAGAGACAATCTGTATTCCTGCTACAGTTGTGCATATTATTTTTAAGTCATTAGTCTCTGTCTCATATTGTGAGTCAAGAAGTTTAATAAGAGGAATTTATGGCCTGTCTCCTCTAATCAAGACGATAAACCTTGGTGGTGCTGAAGGCTTTGAGATAATGGATGCTACTTTCATTCTCAGCTTTCTCCATCCTTGCTGTCCTTTTTCTAGCTGGTCTTTCTGGATTTATTATCAGATAAAACTGGCTCCTCTCAACTGAGCAAGGAGAACGTAGGACACCTTGTGCTCCCAGATGGCAACAAGTCCCTCCAGAATGAATTAATGGCCATGCAAGTGACAACTCCCAGTTGGGTCTGAAATCATGTCATAAGAAAAGGCTGTTGAATATTTAATGACTGTCATGTCGTCATTTAGCAGTATGTTTATTTGCTCTGCAGTTCCACCTAAGCGCAATGCAAGCAAAATAGTAAACACCACATCATGAAAATTCTTTTATTCCAGAAGCTTCCCAGCCAGGAATGGTTGCAAATCCCCCAAGTTCCTCTGTGGGTGCTGAAAGGAACATTTGTCCTGCTAAAGAGCTATTTCCAAGGACCAGAGAAAGGGAGCATTTCCTCCTGCTCAAATGCCTTGAATCAGGTCTACATAACTGTTGGTCTTCAACTCTCTAAGTCTGATCCAAACCTGGTCTTGGTTGAGCTTGGACTGGGGAAATCAGGGGCTGGAACTGACCCAAGACTTTCAGAGGGCCAAATACCAAGTATTAATGCCAGGCTTGGCTGATTGAGAAGCTGTTCCCTCCATGCCAACTATGAGAGTGAGTCTTGCCAAGCAAGCCTTTTTCCCTTCTTCACCCGAAGAGGTTCTTCAACAAACCCATCAAGCCTCATTCATCACACTACTCTTGCCTGAGAGATGCCCATGTATCAGTAAAAAGCTCACACCTGCCATAAAGTTTCTTTTATGATGGTCTTTCCACCATACAGGATCTGAAATCCTTTCATAGGAAATGCTAGTGACCAGATGTGGGACCATCTTCTTATAGGACACTAAATGGGGACTCTTCCCTGTGAAGTATCTGGCTACAGCAATGATGTCTGTCACCTATTTCACCCTATCTGATCCTCCAGTTTTCCCTCCCACACAAGTAGTGTTCAGGTGCTACCAAGAAGTTATTGATTACCAGCTGATGGAAGAAAACCAACCAATTAAAACTTTCAAGATAGGTCTCAGATACATCTACCTTCTTTCCACATTCTCTCGTCATTCCTCTCCGCACCAAAATCCAAAATCTCTGCCAAAATTTGTATTCTTCAGCCCAGAGCTGTGCTCTGCATATGGAAAACATTTGCTCTGAATATTGTCCATTAATGTTTTCATCTGTGTTTAGTGTCAGGAGTTTTCGATTACTGGCCTTGCAAAGTGAAAAGCTTTGCTTTCTTGCCTCCTCGGCTTTCATTTTCAGATACCCGTCAGAGTAAGTGATAGGATCGGCACTTTGCCCAGAGGGAACAAGGGAAGAAACTTCATCAGAATCTGTAAAATATGTGGTTAGCTCTTTGTCTGCAGAGCCTGAGCTGGAGTTGGGGGCGGGGAGGGAGGGCGAAGATGTCTACTCAAGGAGATTCAAGACAGAGCATTCCAAAGATGGATATCCACACTGATAGCAACTCCATAATTAATTAAACCACTAAAATTTCATTGTCATGGGAAGTGGAAAGGATTACATTAAAACCCTCTTTTTTACAACCCTGTAATCCCTTAATTTCGGGGTAGAGTTGAGAAGACTAGATGGAGCTGAGAATTTACTAGTCGGATGCCCTTCCTGATGCCACATGGAGTTCACAGCAGATTTTTTTTTTCTTTTCATCCTGAGAGAGAAACATCTACCACTATCTAGGATTGATCTTTCAACCTTCTGAGTGGGAGGCAAGCATCTTCACCACTAAGCCACCACGTTGCTCGTGGAAAGGATTACAATTTGGTTCAAATTGTCAGAGCATGAAGTAAGTTTGGGCAGTAACAATATGTTGTAAGAGTTGTAGAGAGATTCCATAGTCAGAGGCATTCTACCCCTGAATGCCAGATGCATTCAAAGCAGACATCAGTGTCAGTATTAAAATGACATTGTGGGTTTTCTGCTTTATATCCCTTTTGTGCTGTTTGTTGCATCTTTCTGTAATTATTTTTATTATAATGTGCCCAAATAACCCAAATTATTGCATTAAGTAAATAATTGGTAGAGAAAATGAGTGAGAATGATTTTCCTTCATTAAAGGCCTTTTAACAGTATCTGAATTATTCCTCTTGGGAGACAATAAGGGGACCTTTGTCTCACAATCAGAGTCCTTCTTACTTTCTCAGAGAATAACAGAGCCAATCAGCCCCTGAAAATCTGAATCTGCAACTGTCTCAGGCATTTGCGTTCTGCAAATCATTAGAATAACAACAACCATGAATAGAAGATTTAGAAGATCCTCTCATTTACTTTCCTGCCATGTAGAAGAAAGGCTAGACAATGAGATTTTCATTAATTATGGAGCCTATATTTATACCTATGTAGATATATCCTCCATAATTAATGAATATAGATATAGGCTTAGGAAAATATATTCAAATGTGGTGACATGTCTGTTACCTACAGTGATTAGAATTGGCAAGTCATTTCATTCCTTATGACACTCGATGGAAATGAAAGTTGAACTTGGAAGAAGCAGGGTAGGAGAGCATCAATGCTGTTGAAGTTGCTGGAGAAGTTTCCTGAAAACACCATGGACAGCCATGGAAACAAAACAGTGGATCATCAGACAAATGAACCCAGAGACACAAAGGACCTAAAGGCACAAATGACCAAGTCAATTTCTCCACTGTGGACCCAACTCTCTGGAGAAGCTCTGGTGCTGGGAAAAATGGAAAGGGAAGGCAACCAATAGGTAGGTAGAAGGTCAGTCACCATGGTGATAGGTGCACTATGGAAAGACCAGATTAGGGACAGATGATGCTAGGGAAAGTGTGATTGCTGTGGGTCAACACCGACTTGAACAGCGCACAATCGATCAGTCATGCAGGAGACCCCGCCCATATTCCATTCCCAGCACTGGTCTTCATTTTTTTAAATCAATGTTTCAGTTACTCATAAAATAATTGTTCAACAGGAAACACAGCCCCATGCTGACTAACTAAAGGGCTATTTGCTTGCTGGAAAAGTTGGATTCATCCCTTTCTTTCTCTAAAGAGGTCCTGCTTATATGCACATGATTTACAGACATGCAGGTTTGAGAGTCCTCAATGCATTGCATTGTAAACCTGTTTTTCAAAGGGAAAATAGGTTTGAACAATTATTTCAGCTGGTGGATCACCAACAAAGCTTCCCCACAGAGCAAAATTCTCTTTTCTTCACATTACCCGAGCCTATTTCATTGGCAAGTCACAAGCACATAAATTTAGAACTTTCAGTTTTCATCCTGTGGCCAAATTCACTTGGTAGAGTAAATCTTAATAGAACATTAGCTAAAAGTTTTCTTGAAGTATGGGCGCATAGAATAACGTTTCAAAACATTTAAAAACTAGAGTCCAAACAAGTAGTTTTATCAGGTCACCAGTTCAAATGTCTCAAGCAGGAATTTTGTTCCATTGATGAAAATCAACTGCATGGTACCCTTGTCCAACTGATATGTTTCTGGAACCAATAATATTCCAGGGCCGTCACCTTTGACCATGATTCAAAGCCAGAGCTATTTATTTCAGTGTCAAACTAATCAGGATGGGGACAAAACTCCAGTTATTGCAGTTGTGCCCAATCTTCCTAAATGCTGAATTGCCTTCCTTTAGTACATCTCGCGCTACTGTCATGTTGAAACTTTAAGTCTTAACTCTGTATAGCAGAGTACAAATAAATGTATATTATGCTTCAGAGAAACAACATCATATCAAAGACACAACCTGGAAGAAACAGCACACTTGCTCTCTCTTCTTCAAGTGCTGAATTTCTAAAATATAACTAAGCCATAACATTTGGAAGCAAGGAAAGACCAGCCAATAACCAACTGCCAAAGTAGGTAACTATCTTGGTGAAAACAAACCTTTTTACAGGAGTTGAAGGTCCTTTATTGAATGCCTACTTTCAAGAATCAGGCCAGCTGCTATCACCAGAACAGGAAGAAAAAACGATGGGATGGGGAAGGACGGTGCTTGTGGTGCTTAAGCCCAGGCAGGTGTGCAGCACAGGTGGTTTTCCAGAGCAAAGGAAGGATCCCAAGTGCTGCTGTTTTGAGAGCAGCTGAGCAATGAGCGGACCACATTTGGAACAAGGATGGCTCCAGGCTGGTTTCTGGCTTTCAGCCCTTCCTGAAATAGTTATCTGGTGGGTCCTCTACATGACACAACCCAAGGCTTTCCATTGTCTTCCAGTGGATATAAAACCGCTGTACCCAACAGCAGTGAGAATCCCACCTAGTAGGAAGGCATCAGACATGAAAGAATGTTTTAATGATCAGGTGACTTAAGTAACAAAGGATTCATTTCATTTCTGGTTGACCAAATAAAATCCAAGTCTATTTCCCCTCCAAGGAGATCCGAGTCTTTTTCCTTCTCAACCTCACAGCCACCAACGTGCTTGGTTAAGGTGAAAGATAAGCACAAGGGCCAAGATTGTCCAGGACACACTTTACAGCTGAGCCATTTGTTCCCTAGTCCAAATCTAGTCCTCTGTGGAGCATCTCCTACAAGTCATGTGTGGCCTCCTCTTGACTACAGACAGCAGAGAGAGATTTTTTCCCCTGGGAACCATCTCTTCCTCCCATATACTTTCTGCTAATTTCTCTCTCTCTGCATGAATTGACTTAAACCTGTCTCAGGTGTCCACCCATCCATTCTCCCATTCTGCTGGAACTAAACCTCTTTCCAGGCCATATCATGTGGATTGTATTTACAATTCAAGCCAAGAGCTAATAAGCTTCTCTCCCAACAGAAGCCAGGCCTGTTCATTATAAAATCATCTCCAGATGTACAGCTCCCTTTCTTCTCCCAGCAGCTATAATCATCACTTTGTTATGCCCCATGGGGGCCTGTAATATTGCGCAGTGGCGCCTGTTCACATGCAGAAGGATTCTCAAATGAGGAAAGGGGAAGTGGCCAGGAAGAATGTGGGAAGGAATGGCTGTCATCCAAAGGATTCAGGCAACCATTTCCTGTGTAGATTCAGCTCAGCAGAGTCATTTTCCTTAAAGAACTTGCAAATGGGGAGTTGAGTGTGGGAGTTGGAGTCCATCAGGCTTAAAGTCACCAAGGAGACCCCTGTCATAGAAGATGCCCTGTGTTCTTCTGCCTCCCTGCAGGGGATCCCCTGTAACAGTTTCAGGAAGGATCCAGGATCATGGCCACCCATGTCAAGGATTCTAAAAAACATCAAAAGACATGAATCTGGAGGGCTTTTCGGGCACAGCTTGGATGAAATGAAGGTAAAGGTAAAGGGGTGTCCATCAGGCATGGCTTGTTGGGTTCCTTGGGGCATAGTGCACAGATAGAAGCTGATGTGGGCAGAAAATATGGTTCCATTCAAGGAAAGCCTCATACAGAACCCTAGTGGAGCCCTTTTCTACTGTTCTGGGGTGCAGAAATGCTTAATGTGAGCTCAAGAAACAGACTCAACATAGCGCTAGAAACAAAAGAACAATCCAAAACTAGTCAAATGTTATGCATGTCTATCCAGGCAACCAACACAGGTCTGACTTCAATTCACACCAATGCCCATAAGTCACCAGCACCCTACCCTGCAAGAAGAGCCAAGCACGGAAACAGAATTATGTGATGATGAATGCCTCACCTGAGCCATTTGAAAAGGAGGCCTTTGGGGGTTGCTAGGCAAAAATACAGATAAACACTCCGGTGCTGAACAAAGAAAATGCAAATGCGAAGCTTCTAATAAATAAATAACACTCCACAAGCTTCTGTTGAATTATCTGAATCACACACAGACCTTCTGCAACTTTGAGGAAGATTACCTAAGAAAGAAGTCCCCCAGGTTCTCTCGGTAGGGCTGCCTTCCCTTTGGATGCTGTAAGGATCTCATACTCTTAAATCCATGAATTAGCTAAATCACTTCATCCCCAGGGGAGACCCAGCTCTTGACAATGCTGGTCAGTAAGCTTCTCTCCAGATCTTGAACATCTCACTGCCACAGAGGTTTTCAACATGGGGTGGACCTGTATGCCTTGAATTTATTTCAAGTGTGATGCTTTTCTGGAACCTGCAAGAGAAGCTGGGCCCCCAGAGCCAAAGCACCTGGACTAGGCAGGCAAATGTGAATGAGTAGTGTGCTTGTGTGTGCACACATGTCCAACCATTGCTAAACCAGAATGCTGAGACCCATCAAGATATTGCATTGACATAAAGCAGTATGGATGCTCTCCTAGGAATGTCAGCTAAATGGGCATTCTGGGTGGGAATGGAGGTTTTTCTGTAGTTCAGGCTAAATGCCAACAAGACACAGTTAATTTTCTGAGTGATTTACTGGAAAAAAAAAATCCCATTTTCACAGGCCACAAAATCCATAGAAACATCCTTGGTAGACCTACTGCAATCTTAGATGTCACATCAGCCCTTTCCTCCTGTTGCATTGCTTGGCTTAAAGATGGATTTCCTTGGGTTAAATTAAGGATACTGTGGCCAAATGGCATCAATCCCAATCCCACAATTCTACACACAGCTGCTAACAGCTGCTTGCACATGAATCCTGTTCTAGCAGGGGATGCTGAATGTGAGCAGAGCAGACCAAGAAGCAGTTAACCCAGGAGGCCTTGGCAATGCGTAGATGGCTAGGATTCCAGACTTGATAACCTCCGGGTAGCAAATGGTTTGGGGGTGAGATTTCTCCTCCCATGACTCTTTTTGAGGAAGCTGTGAATCCGATAGGAGGAGAGGAAACGTTCTTGCCAAGAACAATCTCCCCAAGTCAGTCTACCGGAAAATGTTCTACTTTACCAAGGCCACCACAGAAATCCCATCTTCTCTGCCATTCCTCTTTTCCCAGGGACAGAGATTTACAGGGATGGGGAAAATGTCCCACTGCTTCCCCCTCTGCCTTCTGCAAAGCTCATCCTCTCCTCCTAAATGGGTGGGGAATCCTCCACAAAGCTCCCACTGCCACCCATGCTGAGTCCACCAACACGTCCCTCTGCAGATGGCGAAAAAAGAGTGGGCTCATTATTCACAGAGTGACAAGAGTGTCCTCTCTGCAGCTATTTATAAACTGACTTTTCCAGGCTGGCAGGTCACCAAGCCTTTGCTACATGCTGGCATGCAGGTACCTGCTCTTGATCTGACTCCAGGGACAGGTGAGCGGAGGTCACCCACGCCCAGAGGTGACCATCCCTGGTGCCTTGTCCACCATGGATGAGTCCCATGCCTCCTTTCTCAGGGATTTCTGGCATGACAGAAAATTTGAGGGTTGCAAAAGAGAGTTTCCCATGGGGATGGTGGAATTCCCCACCCCCGGAAAAAGCCTCAGTATGCAAAAGAGAGTGGGTCATGATTGATGTGGAGCAGACCAGGAGAAGAGCAGTTCTGCCAAACTCATGGGTACTTGTCTCTGCTTTCCTCTCCAGAGGTTAAGAGGGGCCCAGCTCCTCCATGGCTATCCTCAGGGGCAGCTGCCCTGCTTCCAGACCCAGAGGGACCAGTGGTTCCCCCTTGCCCTGCTGGACCAGGCCTGATCCTCCAGCATCCTGGGAACTGAGGGAGTGGTTTCCCCCACCCGGTGAGTTGTGAAAGGTCTTCCTCAGTGATGCAGGTCCGTGTTCTGGAGCTTGGTTTGGAAAGACCCTGGAAGCCCCAAGTCCCTGGATGGAGTTTGGCAGGTTTTGGGTAGCCTGGAAGGGGCATCCCTGGGGAATGAAAGTTGGTGGTGTCTCAATCCGTCTCAGTGGAAGTGTGCTTAGTCAAGTTTCCTCTCCCAGGGTTACAGCTTTTCATTTTGAAAAAGTCATCCGGGATTTGCGTTTCTGCACGACTGTTGGCGGGATTTAATATTCGGTTCTGTGGACAGAAATCTCAGGAAGACTTAAGCGCCTTCTTCTCAATTAAAGCTAAAAGCAAGACTCATCTCTTCATCCTCCCATCCCTCCAGAAAGCAAGGAGGGCAGTCTGAAGGAGCAGCCAGCCGGGTGACACCTTCCTGCAGCAGATGCCCAGGTGCAAAAAAGAAAAAAGGGTGTGTGTCAGGAAAGCAATTAAAGGAAAATGAATGAAAAGAGAGAGAGAGAGAGAGAGAGAGAGAGAGAGAGCACACTTTTTTTGGACTTGCCTAAAACATTAAATGGCTTATTTCTTCAGCTGTGATAAATATTTAATTATCAAAAGTAATTGTGTTCGGGGATTTGGGCAGGCAGCTTTTTGGGTTTCTTTTATTTCATTTAGACAAAAGGGGATATGTGTGTTTGTGTGCATGTCAGTGTCTACACACCCACACTTGTATCTGCTGATTTGATCCCTCACAATAACTGGCAAACTCATGTGGCGTCTTCTTATAACAGTGGGAGGAATGATGGTTTCATCCTGCTAATCCAAATGGGATAATTTCTCAAGGAATGTTTAGCACTTTGCCTAGGCAAACGTCGGGCACAGATGCCTAGTTCCCAAAAGGCTCCACTCATGGACCATGGTCTGTGGCAGGGTTGCTGAGAGATCTAGCTTTGTGGCTGAGCCTGGATGGGGAAGGAGGATGTCTCCGCTTGGCTTGGAAGTGGGGGCCGCATCAAGGCATGGCCAGTGAGTCTTATAGTCATTGTAAACTGCCAGAGCATGCTCTTGCCAGGGGCATGAATGCTCTTTGATGTTGGCTTCCTGGTGAAGACCTGCCAAGCAATGAGGCTTGTGGTGGTGGAGAAGAAGTCCAAACCTCTGGGCAATAGTCTGCCTGAGGTGGCAGGAGCTCCTGCTGGCTCAAAGGATTTTCCAATTGATCTGACCCGGCACTGTTTTTTCTCTGCACTGAGGAACCCCTCTAGAATTCACCTGGTCTGAAAACCCTTCTCTGCACCTTGCCTTCAGCACACTCTCTCTTTCTCTTACTCATCCATCCCACGTCTTGCCTTGATTTCCTTCAAAGAGCACAGCACACCAGATGTAGCTTTCCACCACTCCAATCCTAAGTCTAAGCCCCTCCATCTTCCCTCACCATGACCAGTTTGACACAGGAGAAACTTCTCCCCAACCATCTAAAGTGCATTATCTCCAAATGGATTTGCTGTTCCCAGGGTCAGTTTCCCCATAACCACGGCCCACCATGAGTGGTCATTTGCCTGATCCTTCTTGGCAGCTCTGGGAGAAATGGCTGCTTGTTCGCCCTCTCAAAATGGCCTCCATGTTTCATCTCACTGGTCTGAAGCACCAAAACATGAACCACAGTGCGGGGAGGAGGCTTAACTTGTTTATTCCTGCATAATTCCTGGTCTTAAATCTCTATTCAACAACCAGCCTAAGGCTATTGTTGGCCACACAAGGGAAAGCACACAGGGACCATTTTCATGAGAAAATTTGCATTTTTCAAAACAACAAGCACGAGGAAAAATGTTGTTGTTGTGTGTCACTTCCTGGGTTTTTCTAATTCTTGCTTCCCATGGGATTTTTAGCAAAACAAATGATGGATTTTGTTTTTATTTATTCATTTCTCCGCCTTCTATAGTCTTTTGTTATACTACCCAAGGCCTTTTGTGCTTTCTGTGTGAGCATCTTCTCTGCAAAAGCACAATGCACGAAAGCTAAGTCTTTCTCAACTTTGTATTCAGAAATATAATTGTTTTTTGATATTAATTTGCTCAGGTGAATCTTTACAAAGTGCCTTTAGATGCCTGTTGACTAATACAGCACATTTATGCAACATTATAATTAGGAATGGAATGACCAGCTTGACTTCGGACAATGAAGCTTGAACAGAGGCTCTTTTTCATGGAAGATCACAAGCCAGGATCCAGCCTAAGGTCTGCAACAGGTTCTACCCTTCAACTGCTCAGCTGACAGCAGGGCAGTTGCTTCCTTACCTCCCTTTCCTTCCTTCCCTTTCCTTCCCATCCATAATTACTCGTGAAAAATCCCATTAGGGTCAGTAGAAGTTGGTAGGACTGCCGGGCCTCTTGCCTGAATGAGCAGGGCTTGAGGGATAGAGTTAATGCTACACTTCACACGATTTCCCTGTTGCAATTCATGCATACAGAAATTCCCCCTGGTAGAGGAAGCCAGGTCTCCTGTCTGACAGTAACATCATTTCTAGTTGGATGGCAAACTATAAAGGCACCTAAATTATGTTTCACGATGGGACACTGGGTTTATGTCTCATTATGAAAAGTACGATGCGTCTCTGTGTAGAATACCTGACAGCTACTTTGTTTTATTATTAACAGGCTGTGTTCAAGGCAATAAAGACAATGGAACATAAATGTACCATTGTGTTGTCTCCACGTAGAGCAGGTGGCAGGGCCTGGGCATAATGGGAAATGAGCCGGAATCCTAGTGCAGGTACTTTGGCTGACTTCTGCACCTGGGTGAAGGTTGTCCTGTCAGGAACCAACATCTCAGGAGCTTCTTCATATCTCCCTGTTTCTTGCTTGCCAGCTTCTAGTTGAGGAGAGTTTGCTTAATTGCACACAGGGGAAGCGGAGCCTCCATCTTCAACGGCAGCATAACTGGGAAGCCAGGGATCACCAATGGCTGTAAGTATGAGTGTCTGGAGGCATCTACCTTGGTTATGTTCAGAAACAGCCTGTCTGCAGGCACTCAGCTCAGCCCGAACTTCTGCTCCAGGAGAAGAATCATGAGGTTCTTGACTCACCCATTTTGCAGACCTGCCTGGTCCCCTTCGACTTACACTGAATAACCCCCTTTCTCCAGCAACCTTGAAAATGTGCTGCCAGGGAGTCAGTTCAATCACTGCCCCCTTCCAGACAAACCTCACATGTGGCAGGACGGGGACTTTGGCCACTGACCAGATTTGCTTCCTCTGGCTACTCTGAGCTGGGGACTTGATCCTGAGGCCAAAGGAGCAATCCTCAGCACCTGCACAACTTTGGGGTCTTAGGGACCCCCCCCCCAGCCAAGACAGGCTCGGTTGCCCTCTCTGGACTTGGGTCGTGCCCACTTGCTGAATGGGTCTCAAGGACACCGAAAGTACAGCATGAGCCACAGGTATCTGCATGATGCTTAAAGACCCCCAGGTTAATTCAATGAATATGCGCGGTGTACCTATTTCACCAGTCATAAATGCTTTATTGGAATAACACCGTAAAGCAAATTGTTCCTTCTGATTCAGCTGTTTTATTTTCTACCTTCTGAGCAGGGTGAAATTTTCATGGAAGTGGCACTTTCTTGTAGATCCCGGGGACTCAGCTGCCCTCCATGATCACTTCACCCTTGGGGGAGGGGAGGGGGGGCTGTTGCAGGGGACAACAAGAGGACAAAAGCATTTGGGGGAATCTGGTTGCACCAAGCACCCCAGTCTTCTGGGCTCCATTGCCCTTGTGCCAGGGGAAGCTGCTGGCCTGCCTCTTCCTTCCCTCCCCCCCTTTGGCTACATCTCCTGCCCACAATGGACAGACGGTGGACGGACAGACCGGGAGGTCTCCTCTTCGCCTTTCAGAGTCACTGACATCTTTGGCAGATAATGGGATGCGGGCATGTGAGCGCAGGAGCAGGTGCATGCTAATGAGGAGATCAATTTTAATTAAGATTTTAATTAAACACCCAATCCGGTAGGAAATATGATAAGCAGGCAAGAAAGACCAAATTTATAAGGGGAAGAAGAGAAGTGTACTCGGGGAGGGGGAGGAACTAGGAGAGAGAGATTAAAACGCAGAAAAAGAGGCTGGAAACCTTCCCACTTCGAATCAATTTCACTTCTTTTTCAAGCAGGGGAATCTTTATTTTTATTTATTTATTTATTTATTTATTTATTTATTTATTTATTTATTTATTTATTTATTTATTTATTTATTTATTTATTTATTTATCAATCGCTTACAAGATACAGGTATAAGTATAAACATAGTTATGAATACATGAGATAGACACTTGTAAGAAAAATAAAAATAGACCAGGGACGGCAGGCAGGTGGGTGCGCTTATGCAGGCTCCCTACAGACCTCTTCGGAAAGGGGGGAGGTCAACGGGAGACAGTCCAAGGTGAAAGCTTTTGGGGTTTGGGGAAGGAACTGCAGAGTCAGGGAGAGGATTCCAGACATGGGCCCCTCTGTTATTGCTGAAGTCGTATTTCCTGCAATCGAGTTTGGTGAGGTTTACCTTGAGTTTGGATCTAGTTAATATGAATTCATATTAATTAATATGAATTCATATTAAATTCACTGGAAATGCCCTTTGAGAGGATCGGGGTCTGCCGAGGGTCTGCTTAGCTTCTCGAGCCATCGGGGCCAGGCAGAAATCTCCTGGACAGCAAGAGGGACTTTTTCCAGGTCTTGCAAATGAACAGAAAAGCAACCAGAGGACGGTCAGTGGAAAATCCCAAAGCTCTGAGCAATTCCGCTGGTCCCACTGTCCTGAGGGATGGGGATCCTTTCTTGTCTATTCCTGTGGACAACCAGCCACTTCTCTTTCGTAGAATGAGAGTTGAATGGACATAAACCAGGTTAGTTTGATCTCCCCCTTCTCTGCCTGGCCTCCTGTTTTGCAGGAGGGGGTTTCCTGCCCCCTTTGGACCCAGACCTTTGGCTTGGACAGCCGTCGTACCCTGCCTCGCAGGAAGGCCAGCCTTCCTGAAAGAAAGCAAACCGAAGGGAAAGGGTGTCTTGGCCATAACCTCCTGGGAGGGCAGGTGTGCCCTGCCTTGACCTGTCCAATGTGGCTGCTGAGGCTGAGCATCAGTCTCCTCTCCCCTCCCCCACCAAGGTATTGATTTAAGCATTGGTCCTTTTCTCCCAATTTGAAGAGGCTGTTAGTGATCAGGGAGTGGCACATGGGCCCCCAACTTGGATCCTCACTTAGGGTCACCTTGGAAAGACACTGACTTTGGCTGATACCCAATGGGCAAGGCCCCCACCAGGGCCCTTCAGAGAATGGCAGAAAGTGGGCAGCAGGAGGCACATCTGGCAGAGCATTCCCCTCCCCCATTGCAAAAGACAGGGGTGGCAAGGAGAGTTGGGGCAACCTTCCAAGACCCCCAATCTGCCAGAGAAGGAAGGCTGGCCCTCTCAGCATTTTTCAAACTGGAGCCTTTTGCAATGCCCAGCATTGCCAACTTCCTCCGTCGGCTGCTTTCCCAGGGGGCTGAAACCCCCTTCCTTTCTGCAGAGAAAGGCTGGAACAGCGTAAACACCCTTGGATTGTGCTTTCTCACCAGTTCTGCTCCTTCCTTGTGTGTGCAAATGGCGTCCACCTTAGAAAGGCTGGAGACTCCCCAGGAGGCTCCCCACCCATGCCAAATCCTTGCAACATTAAGTAGAACCTCTGTTCACAAATGAACAGCCCTCTGAGCCGCCACCTCCTTTTGCCGCCTGGGGTATTGGAGGACAGGCAACAAAAGCTGCCTTGCCCACAGAAGTGCCCACAGATTGCGAGTTTTTGCCCACCGCAAAGGACCCCCCAGCTGGTTCCATGGGCCCATTTGCAAGAAGTGCTTGGTGGAACACAACCTTCCCTGGATACGTCTCCTCCCCGCACACAGTTTGGGCCCTTGCTTTTAAAGTCTCATTATATTCCTCCTCCTGTCCCTTTATTTATCAGCTCCAGCTGGGGAGAAGGAAGACATGGTGAGCTCCTCCATGCCTTGCTCCCACCCCCTCCCCACTGCTTCCACCTGGCTTCCAACCAGGTACCTGCCCTGTGCCACATCGAAGGTGGTGAAAAATGCAGGAGAGGGGTGGCGTGGAAGAAGGCAGATCTATCTGGCCTCGGAGAAGAGCAATGAACTGTTATGTTGGATGTTGTTTGGCTTCATGATCACTATTAGGCTATTTTTCTTAATAATTTTACATCCCTTCATTTTATGTTACATATTTTAACTCATTTGCACTTCAAACAAGGAACTGCAGCTTTCGAATGGTCTAGAATTGTAACAGAATCAAAATCAAATTTATTTATTTTTTAATTTCTCCATAATTAGACTAGTTTGTGCTGTCAGTGAAAAAGGAGCCGACAGCTGTTGTGTCTTCCTTAGTGGATTTTGGGTGTGAAGAAAAGAAGGAAAGGTACAGTGGCACCCAGATCCCCAGACAATCCGTGGCTGCAGCAGGAGGGCAGCTGCAGGATAAAAGCCTTGCCTGATTAGGTCCTCCTAATCTCTGGAATTCTTCTCAAACAAAGAGTGGCTGCAAGACATATTCTGGCACTTTCTGAGAGGCAAGAAATGAAAAATTTTAATTCAGGCTGCTGCTTTTCCACTTTGGAGCAGGCAACTCTAATAAAAAAAAGAGCGAGCGAGAATGAAATTCATTTGAACTGCACTTCCTCAAAATCTGCCTGCTGCAGATGATTTCCTCCTGTTTTCCCTCTCAGAGTATTTCTCTGTTGAAACATGCCCTCCTAAGCTGCTTAGGAAGTTCTCCTTTGCTTCTCATCAAGGGATTATGGGCAGGCCTCTGAATGCCACCCTGGTTTTTCTTCTTCCTCCAAACCGGTGGGGATGAAGAGCTCGCGGGGGAGAGAAGGGAGATGGGGGGGGGGGGGGACNGGGGGGGGGGTGCACAAAGAGCCAGGCCAAGGATTTCATTCCGAAGGGATTCCAAGTCTCCAGATCAAGAATCCACTCTAAAATTAAATCAACAATTTGGACTGCTTCAAATCGGATGCTATGAAATTGAATAGATTCAACAGCCCAGAAAAGCTTCGGGGTCTTTTTGTGAAATGCTTAGAACTAACAAACTGATTCACTTTATGTTTTGGTTACACAGATTGATTTGACAATCTGAATTGAGTCGATGGCTTGAATTGGTCTGGGCTGGGCTGGAAATGACGGGGTGAGTGGCGGTGGAGGAAGAGGAGGAAGAAGAGAAGAAAGTTTTTCCCAAGTTTCTGGAGAGCTCTGCGGATTTTTGCAAGGAGTCCCACAGTATTACAGAGAACATTGGCTGATTACTTTCAGAAAGTTGAAGGAAGAGACAAACTCCTGGTTGACTGTGCATATTCAGTTAACTTTCTGGAACTTCTGCCTTGTGTATTATTACTTTTTTTGGTAGATCTCATACAGGACTATGATATTTCTTAACCATGAGCCCTCTGTGACTTTGGGGAAGCCCCCCAAAATAGAATATCGGAGAATCATGACACAAAGTCCCAGACAGCCTGCTTCCATAAACTCTTCAATTGTTTACAACTTCTCCTCTTTAGTTTCCAAAGCTCAACTTCATGTAATAATAAATAAATGAATAAGCCTCTCTGCAAATCTAGGAGATAAATAATAAATAAATAATAAGTCTATCTGCAAGCCTTGGAGGCCTTTAAGCTGAGAGAGAGATACACAGAGAGAGAGAGAGAGAGAGAGAGAGAGAGAGAGAGAGAGAGAGAGAGAGAGAGNACAGAGAGAGAGAGAGAGAGAGAGAGAGAGAGAGAGAGAGAGAGAGAGAGAGGGAGAGGGAGAGGGAGAGGGAGGGAGATGGCTCAGGGCCCCCTTGGCCTTTGTCTTTCATTGTGAAAAGTTTCCCCAGTTTGATCTTATTAAAGGCTATTCTCTGCACCTGCCTTGCCAACTCTCATTCTAACCCAATTAAACTTCCTCTTTTATTGAGTTCTGAGGAACACCAGCCGAACCGGCTTACAGGGCAGAGCGGGAGTGAGGTAGGAGGGGAACCGTGACAGCAGAGCTCACTTTTCCAGCTCAACAAGTTCTTTCTTCACCCAGACAGAAAAGCCATCAAATCTTACCCGGATCCCCAGATCTGAACTTCCCACCTTGGGAACAGCCATCATTAAGAACTTGCACCCTTCTTGGCTTCAGAGGAGAAGAAGGAGGGGTCCTTAACATTGACAGACCGAATCTGACTCATCACCAGAAAATTGGGGAATGGCGTTGAAGAGCAAAACAGTTTGTTACGTGAAACATTTTCTCCCTTCACCACCATTTATTCACTCTGGTGACTCCACTTGGTATCCTGTATACATTTTGCAATTTTGGCCACTGTCTCTTCTGGACACTTGGGCAGAGCAAAGTGGATGTGACAGCCACATCATTGGAGCCTGCTCTGCTCTCTTCCCAGTCTGGAGCAGCCTGCTTGTCAGGAAAAGTAACAGCTGCTGCCAAAATATTTGGAAACAGACATTTTCTTTGGCACCAGAAGTGTGGCTGTCCTTTGGCTCTTCCAAGAGGACGAAGGACACTTGGCCAGCAAGGATTCCCTGCTTATCCTTTCCACTCCCAGTTGGAGATGCACAAGGGTTGCGGAGTGATCCACCTGGAGGCATCTGTTTGCACTCAGCCCCCTCTTGGAGAAGCTGGCCCAGGTGGCCTATATGTCCAGCAACCCACACGGCGAGGAGACACGGGGACCCCACCTCCCCTTTGCTTTGGGGGCCTGCATTTCTTCATGACGGATCCTGCTCATCCGCTCCATGTTTCTCTACCAGAAGCCTCACCTCTGCCCACCTTTGCATTTCACGTCCCGGGAACTGACATATGGCACAATGTTTGAGGAGGTTCTTGCAGTTCCCAAGGCAGCTTTGACGTGGTTATTAATACCAACATAATTTCATGATAATTAGAGAACACAATTAAGAGCTATTAATAATGACACAAATAACGACATTTTAAAGCCTCGTTTTAATTTGAATAATATTCTGTCTGGTGGTATTTAAGCTACTCAGTCTGGTGTGATTACGGCCATCCCAAGCTGCAATCTGATCGCCCAGTCAGTTGCCACCTTGCACCACTTGCCACCAGCCTTGCAGGGGATGGGCGGCCTCTTAGACTGCTGGTGGGCTGACCAGGGCCGTGGCAGGGGGCCAAGGCAGAGGTGGATGTGTGGGAGAACAGTCGAAAGAGAGGCAGGCAGGCAGGCTCACCACAACTCCTCTGCCAACCAAGTCCTGCCCAGCTGTGCGACTCCTGTTCAGTCTTGGAAGGGTTGGAAAAGAAGGAACGTCACCTGTATCAACCACAAGCCGTTTGCCCCTCTGCCCTGAGCTTAACCTGTGTAGTGTGTCTCTGGGTGTGCATGTAAATGTAGTGAAGGAAGATTATGGGCTTATCCGCCAAGCTCTTTAAGAACCTTTTCCAAAGGGCACATTCTCTTAACCACCAACGCCGCCTCCCAGAGACTTCCCGAGATGCTGATCCTTCCAGGATCTCTGCCAAGCTCTTGGATCCCTGGCCTGAGTGAGGCTGCTGCTGTCCAGGATCCTCAAGCAGTTCTTTTCTCCAACATTGCATTACCTCCACCAAATGTCACCCGTCTGTCCGCTTCTCTAAGCTTTGGAACTGGCCCTCTTTTTTGTAACTGCGTCCAGGGTTGCAACCCATGAAACATGGAGAGATAATTAATTCAGAAGAGAGCTGGAAGGGAGGCCTTCTAGTCCATCTCCCTGCTCAAGCAGAAGATCCTGTACTATTTCAGACAAGTGGCTGTCCAGTCTCTTCTTAAAAGACTCCAGTCTTGGAGCACCTGCAACCTCTGAAGGCAAGCAGTTCCACTGGTTAATTGTTCTCGCGGTTAGGTAGCTTCTCCTTAATTCCAGGTTGCTTTTCTCCTGGATTCGTTTCCATCTGTTGCTTCTTGTCCTGCACTCAGGAGCTTATTTGGAAAATACATTTGACTCTCAGCCCCTCAAATACTGGAACACTGCTATCTTGTCACCTGGAGACCTTCTTTTCTCTTGACCTGCCATGACCAATTCCTGCACCCGTTCTTCATATATTTTAGTCTCCATGCTTTTAATCGTCTTAGCTGCTTTTCTCTGCACTTTTTTTTCCCCAAAGTCTCACGATGATGGATGGCTTAATGGAAGCTGGGAAGTTCAAGTCCATCTTCTGAGGCCCCCCCCACCCCTTCATCAAGGCAAGCAATGAGTGCTGGAAACTATGTGGGGCAGACAAAGGTGGAATTCTTGGAAAACATCCAAGAAGAGGTCAAGACAACTTGGTTCTCAGAAGACTCTGCCAACTCTCTGCCCATTGACAGAGCAGAAGGAAGGAAAGATTCTGTTCTAGGATTTCCAAAGGCCTTGGGGGAGGGGCTGCTTAATTGGGTGGGTGTGTCAGGTGTAAGAGACCAGATCCACACATGTAGAATTCAAGCTAACTACTTTATTGTACTCTGCCTGTAATACAGGAATCTCCCCATATTGCTTACCTTCCCTTGGGGACAGATAGAAGAGGTTCCATGGATTTTGGGGTGAGGGGTTGGGTGTCAGTCCTGGATCTCCTACTTCTGGGCAAGGATTTGAGGCTAATTCCCCTCTAGATACTTTCTCCTTGCCTGACTGAGTGTTTCCCAAAAGGTAGGAAACAGGCCCTGGTGACAGGTAGGGACCCTTGCCCAGTGCTCCCGAGTCCACATCTTTCCCAATAAGCTTTCAGAAAGGTGTCCCAAAGAACAAATCAGAGCCTTGGAAGAAGAATTCAGGCTGCCGGTTTGGCTGTCACCATGGCTTTAACTGTGCAGACATTAGTAAACAGCAATCAATGCTATTGCCATGCAACAAAATTCAGCTGGTTTCTGCAGATGAATCTAATTGAGAAACACACAGGGGAAGCGCAGTTGGGCTTTTGGGGTGGAAGGAAGGCAGAGCCAATCACATCTGCCTTTTTTTTTCTGACTCTGCCACAGCAGCCTTTAAAAACTGCCACCATACCCAAGATGATGGCTCCTGATCCTGTTTGCCTTCATGGCTCTAAGGGAAGGATAACTCTTGGGCGATGGTTCTGACTTGAGAGATCTGGGGACCTTCCCATTACAATGCAGCCTCTACAATGATTCTGCAGTGTAGAATCACAGAAAGGTGGATTTGGAAAAGGTCACAAAGAACATCTACTCCAATCTTCCACCCCAATCACACCATTTTGAAGAGGCAGCATCTCACCTCTGAACACCCTCCGGAGGTGGAGCACTTATGTCCCCTATGGGTGTCTTCTTCCACAACAGGGGAACTGCAAAGGGGGGGATTGTTCTCCATACTGCATATGGACTTCAAGGAAGCATCCTGCTGACTACCAGGGGGTGGATGGTCCTCAGCTCTGATCCAGCCAGGTCTCCTGATGCTCTTTTGCAAAACCTCCCATCCACAAATATCCTCCCTGCCCAAAGTGCTTTCCCCATTGCTTGATGGGATGTGTCTAGGGGTCCAGGAACCAGGGTCAGGCACAGGACAAGGCCATTTCTCCGTTGCTACCTCCCCCTTGTGCAAGATGGTCCCAGGGAAAAGGCAGTTTCTGGGGGACCCCACGCAAGGAGCCTCACGGCACTCCAAAGGGCTGGAAATGGAACAGTGAAAGCCCCTCCCCCAAAATGGCAAAGTTCTACATTGCTGCTCCTCTATGGGCTCTGTGGAGGACAGAGTTGTTCTTGACCACAGAAAGAATCTCTATAGGACTTTACAAATCCTGATCAAGATGGACTTGATCTTCAGGTTACATTGGATCAGAGGAGGCCTTTTCTTCTTCAATAGAGCAGATTGAAGTGCTTCCTGCCAGCACCTGCAGAAAGTTATGGATCTGGGGTGCCTGGCTGCCGTCCCCAGCTCTGTGACAGCGACAGGCTCTCCTCCCTGTTGTTTAGAATGCAAGGAGTGTTTTCTCAGGGGCCTTGCAGCTGCATGGAGCAATTCAGAAATTGCCTTGTTGGATCACAATGTGCCAATTTCTCAAATTTAAAATCATTTTTCAGTATTACAGTATTACTCTCCGCTGCTGAGCTAGGAGGTTCTCCTTCTTTGGGGAGCTGAAACCAAATTCAAGGTGACTCTTAACCAACATTAGCCCAGCATGGCCCATTTTAGAATGCTTGGTAGGACGCGTCCATTCCTTGGAGGGTGGAGAGGGATCTGGAGGCCTGAGTCAGAGGGAAGGGAATAATTGAAATGTCTCTGAAGTAGATAAAATGGAGGTGGATCCTGCATTTTAGAAATCCTTTGAAGTACGTAAAGCCAGGTAGAACAGACAGGAAACAGGCCAGGTGAGCTATTTCCACATTATTGTAAGGCTACCTTAACAGAATCTCGCAAGTACAAATCTCCCACTGTCCTGGACAAGCTCTTCTGCCAGTGCTGACAAGAGTTACTGGTTAAACTAAAACCAGGAGAAAAAAGCGCTCCCCACCAGGCTGCAAGTGTTCTGCCCCCATCCAGAAAAGGGAGACACAAAGAGGATGCCAGAATCAGGAGCAGTTCGACAAGGGCGGGTAGAAAAGTAGTTGCAGGTCCCATCTGGGACATCTGGATGTGGGGTGCTCCTTCTTGCAAGGTGAGCACACCTGGAAAAACGTTGGCTGGATCCAGAATTCAGTAGATATGCCAATATATGTGCACCTATGTGTATGTTGTGAATTCATGGATGAATGAGTACA
Source organism: Laticauda laticaudata (assembly GCA_004320025.1). NCBI lineage: Eukaryota > Metazoa > Chordata > Lepidosauria > Squamata > Elapidae > Laticauda > Laticauda laticaudata. The sequence continues at coordinate 263,162 of BHFT01019474.1, forward strand.
GCTTGATGGATGGCTTGGCCACTGGCCAGCATGCACAGCAGGGGGAGCCTGACCCCCAAATATCACAAGTGTGACTTAAATGTGCTCTCCAGATTAGTTGGGAGCTCCGGGGTAGTGCTGTCATGTATGTGTATCCTAGCTCATGCATGCACACGCACACTTTACATGCATTTAATGTAGCTTCTTAATAGGTTGTAATGTTAGCAAAAAGCAAGATGCCGTAGCTTAAAAGACAGGCCTATTACTGTGTGCCTCATAATTACGGTGCAGAAAGGAAGACCGGCTCTGCCATATGTTAAACTCATCAGAGGTTAATAAGCTTTTCCAATGTTTAAAGAAATTAGAATTGCAGAGTGACAGCGAGGTTGAGGGAGGGGCGGCTTCCTGGGATGGGTGAGGGAAGAGGAGTGGGAGAAAAGATATCTCAGAATAGGCAAAGAGAAGTGAGCGGTGGATCCCCTGGGCTACTCCGTCTCCGAAGGGAGATGCCACCCACTCCCACCTCAAGGAGGACCAAGCAGCCCAGATGCTCCTCAGCCTTGCCTCCATCAGCCAGCGCCAGGCCATCGCGGTTTTCTCCTTCCTTCTCAGGGTCCAGAAACTAGAAGGACAAAGACCCTGTTGGGCCTCCTGCAATTAGAGAGACACTGGGGGCAGAACCAGGACTGTCACATTCCTGAGGGGAAGGCAGGACATTTTCTCTTCAAAAGCCACCACCGACTGTGAAAAGGGACAGGAGGACGAGTTGGGCAGTCACTCCCCTTTAGTGTATCCTAAAATGAGCAAGTAACTCCACTGGGGGTGCAAAAGGGGGGGAACAAGAAAGAAGCTGGTAAGTCACATTGTCATTGTTGTGTATGTGTTTCTAACTTACCTTTCCAGAAGAGTTTAATGTAATAAACAACCATTGTCCTCTTGGGAGTCCTCTTTCTTTTCCGCAAGATGGAAAGCTTTATTTCTTGGTGACTTCCAGTAAAGGTGAATGGATCCCTTAAGGTTTGTATGGAGAACCCCGACTTGTAGCAAGAGGGTTCAAGGCCAGAGACGTGAACTGGAAGCAAAACTATTGAGAAAGCAGAGGCTCTCCAAGTCCATGCGGCTAGAACCCCAAATCTCTTAGATTCTAGGGAAGATGAGTCCCACACGAGACCCAAAATTGCAACCCAAAGACTACCCTCCTTGCAATCACATTCAGGAAGGCAGTGGACCTGGGGTTCTGCTCTCTGTCTGTTCAGACTTCCCACACAAAGCTTATGAGACACGGTTGTGAGTTCCATCTCTGAGAGCATCGTGTCAGATGAAACCGTGAGGCCATGCCAGATGTGCTGTGGTCCGTTTCCCAGACAAGTGAGCTGCTGTTGGCAGGCTGTCTGAGACTGCTGCCAGCAGATGCCAGTAACCTCCACAGCAGGCACACGGGGACACTGCAGGAATGCAAATAGTGCAGGCTTCCCAAAGCTTCAGGTTGAAACAGGTACCGTGATTTTGTATCTCCTCTGCTTTTACACTTAATCAAGGAACGAGCTGCCTCAAACCCAACCCTGCTCTTCTTTCTTCTTCCCATCCTTCAAATGGAAACCCTTCTCTTAGGATCATATATCACATTTTTAATACTAATGGCATAATAATTATAATAAACAAGACATAACTACAGTCACCAAAAAATTATCAAGTGTCAGAAAAATTGGTGAGAACCTAGAGTTGAAATTGAGCAAGTTTAAAGATTGTGGATTTTCCAAAAACAAACTGATAAAAGTCTTGGCTTGTAACACACCAAATTTAACTGTGGTTTGAAAAGAAGAAAGTGTGGATAATTGATGCAATAGGTAATGCCAGGGGATAGTCGAACAGAAGATAAAGAATTGGAGAAGATCAGAAAGTACCAAGATTAGAAAATCAAAGTTGAGAGGTTATGGCATAAACTGGCCACAATCATCCTAGCAGTTATCAGCACCCTGGGTGCCAAACCAAAAAATTTTGGACAACAGTTAGAAAATCTGTGCATTGATGAAATTGCCATCTGTCAATTGCAAAAGGCCACACTGCTTGGATCCTCACATATACTCTGTCGAGCCATTACGGCATCCCCGGTTCTTAGAAAGAACGATCTGAAAGAAAGCAAAGACAAGTTAAACAACTGGCAGCTGTGGCTTCCCATTGTTGTTAAAGGATCACCATCATCATCATATATAAGTAAAGAAAGTTTCTTGAAAGAAATTTAGAGAGAAGGCCCATTTGCAAAAAATGGAATTTAATACGACAATAAAAAGCAACAGCTTGAAATGAGATTAGGAAATTGGAAAACCAAAGCACTCCATGGGCATTTTTTTGAAAGGCACTGAAAATTGGACATTGGAACATGGCAGTGGTTTTAAGAATGGAACATTTAGAAAGGCAACAAGCCCTGTGCACAAATGTCACCAGGGCAAAAATAGAAAATACCAGTTTGGATAATAAATGCCGATTGTGCTGAGATATAAGGATGAAACTGTTGACCGTATAATAGCTGGATGCAGCAAAATCACAGACTGATTACTCAAAAAAAGAAAGAAAAAAAGGCTCAGTCACGCTGGGAAGGTATTACTTTGGCATTTATGCAAAAGGTATGGATTAATTATCAATAAGAATTACTGAAAATGCAGATAATGTTATTGAAAATGACAGAGGAAACGTTTTATGGGATTTCTAAATTCAGACCGAGAGACACCTGGCACATAACACATCAGAAACTGATACTGTCATTGAAAAGAGCTGCGTTTAGTTTATTGATGCAGTTGTTCTGAGATACAATAATTGTGAAGGCCAGGAATTGGAAAAGATTACAAGCGCTGAGATTTGTAAATAGGGATTACAAAAACCCAGAAGTTATGGATCAATGATACCATGGATCGGTTGGGACCCTGGGTCAAATCGGCATCGTCACTGGAACGCTGGGTGCAATGCCATGTGGGTTTGGAAAGGATTGGAGGCTACTTTTCTGTGGAACATCTTATCACAGCCCAGCGACAAACAACAGCAGCACTGCTGAGCATCTCTTCGACAATCAGATGCTACCTTTACAGTTGTCCTATCTTTTTGAGTGTGCTGATATAATGAAGAAGAAAAGCAGCCAAACTTGAATGGGACAGATTGTTGGTGGAACAGGAATACACCTTTTACCTGGACAACCCACAGAGTACATGAGCCTAGACCGATCACAGCCGTGTCGTACCACCAGGCCGGTTCCTTCTCCCAGCTCCTCAGAATAGGGAAGAAGAAAGCACCCTGGACTGTGGGTCAAGGATTCTCCTGGCCCAGGTTCAAAGTCCCAAGTTCTCAAGGCGCTCCTTATTACATACTTTGAGGAAGAGTTAGACTGCCTGAGAGAATTAGACTGAACAATTAAAAATTAAACTTGATATTGTTGTCCCCAAAACTGGGCTCTTGCTTGGTGTCGAAGCCGATAAGTCACCAGACACAACGTGTGATACAATATGCTTTTATTTTGGTACCAAGATATAAGGACCCTGGCTCAAATGCTAACCAAGGGCCTTGATTACAATCTTACAATCTTACAACATTTTTTATAGTCAAGGGGTGGTCACATCCAGCCCTTTGCCCTTCCCCTAATAATGCAGGCATAACAGATAACATTGACTGATTATTTGGATCTCAGCCCCCTCCGTGGCTAAATATCGCATCACCTGTGTTCCACCCCAGGTCACAGGTCTCTTGCCAAGTGTCCTAGTTTCATGTGTCAGCTGTGTAGTTTGAGGGGCAACTATTCTTGCCCCTAATATCCTGGCAAGTGGTTTAAGGTGCTGATTTCTGCCTCGCTAAGAAGGTGCGGTTCCAACCCCTTTCCTATGGCAGAGCAGCTCAAGGTAGCTCCCCCCTCAGCGACCCTCCCCCTTTCTGCAGAGAAAAGTAAAAGCAGTTTTCAATCTTTGTGTGAGACAGCACCCCCACTCCCCCTCCTTCCGTAGAGAGGGACAGGAAGGAGCAAGGCTGCTTCAGGCACAGAAAGGAAGACAAGAGAAAATGCTTTCTCAGAATTCATACTCCTCACTCTCATGCCTATTCCACCCATACCTGGGTCCCATCTCCACATATGACCCTTCCTCTGATCCCCAGGGCCTCCTCTGTACATACATTCCACCATCTGATCCTTCAATACTTATGTTTATGTTTTTAAAAAGAGAGAGAGAAAAGACCCACCCTTTTCTGGCCCCCTTTTTTAATTCCAAATCTCCTTCTTGAGATTAAGGGAAAAGAAGAATTATCAATTTTTTTGTTACAGCTTATTTATTTTGCTTTCTTCAAGGGAAAAAGTAAGTTAGAGAAAGAAAGGGAGAGAGTCCACAAAATCCTTTCTTCACCTGACTCATATTTATTCTAATTAAAAAAAAAACACCAACAAATGTAATCACCTAATTGCTGCATTAAGCATTGTGCAACCCTCCCCCCAACAGAACTCTTGTTCTCACCCCCCCAATGCTGCCTAACAAATTATGTCAAATTATGCAAATAGCTCTTAACCAGAGATTGCTTCTCTGGATTTTAATTTAGTTTTTGTTGTTGTTTCTGTTTGGAGCCGCAATTTGTTTTTCAAGCACTCCTCGGGAGGGGGCTTCTCCCCAAGGGAGAAGTCTTGGGAAGGCTGGGGGCCAAAGGGGTTTTCTTAGGAGGTGAGAGCTTGGGTGTGCCCAGAACAGCCACTCCAACGTGGTCCTCTCCAGTGAGCCGCCACCTTGGGCTTATGGTGGGAACCAAAGCCTGGGTTCAGCTGAGGTCCAGAAAACTGTTGGGTTTCTTTCCGAACACCTGGAAGACCTGAGACTAGGAAGGAAGTATTTTCTATGCCGTGAAAAGGAATTAAATAAATAGCAGTTCTGGTTCTGCTGTCTGCCTGGCCACATTGCAGATTTCAAAGGCAGAAATGGAAATTTTTGAGCTAGCTCTCCAGTAAATAATCCCACAATTATCTACCTAATTAGCATAGCTCTTCCATCACTCTGCCTTTTGGCTCTTCCAGGGCACATGCTCTCATCTATCCTTTCGGAGGAAGCTGCTGCTGGCACCTATCGGTCTCTGCCCAGGAAGCCTATTTTCTCCTAATCATTTATGAGCTGACTAAGATTTGGGCTTCATTTCCAACCAGCAAGAAAAATGTTAGTACAAATGTAATAAGTTAATTTTTTTTTTTTTCCAGAAATCTTGGCTGAGAGTTTCTTGCGCACTCCTAAGCATGGGGGCAGCTGCCACAGGGAAGAACAATTCCATCACAAGAGTGGCCCTTTGGCAAAAAAAGAAAGAAAGATTGGAGCCTCTATTTAGTGCTGGGTAGAGGAACCCCTTGTCTTAGAGAAAGGGGCTAGATCTGATGCAACAAACCTGTCCCCCCATCCCCACCCCACTTGGTCCTCCCACCTCAGCTACCTGAATGGCCAGATGGGCATTTTGGACTTGAAAGGGAGTCAGATCCTTCCCATGGAACAAATATCCCAAATCCTAAACTTGTTTCTGAGCATAGCCAGGCTATGGCAACCATCATCTCTTAGTTGAAGACAGACAAAGGGGCCTTGCCTGGGTCATTGGACTGAAAGCACCTGCTGCATCCTAAAATTCCACCCCTACGTCAACAAGAGCGGTCATCTCAGAATAAGGCAAATCTGCAAATATGACCTCCTGGAAGGAAACAAACAACAAAAAAGATTGGATTTTGTTCTCCAGACACTTATTGGAAAGACATCATGACGCCAAAATCAAGTTGAGAGAGGCAGTTGTGAGGCTCTTAGGGGGAAAAGGCAAAAGGCTTTGGTGTTCCCATTTACCGTACTTTGCTCATTCCACCATGTTATTAGAGAACAACTGTCACCTTGAAACCGTCAGCCAGCCCTCCACAACTTAGACAGGGCTCCTGTCCCCCTGATTCAGAACACGCTGGCATTAATACAGTTCAGGGAAATGGGGAATGACCAGTCAGCTCCCTTTCAGTGGCCATGCATGTCCTAAAGCAGGGAGATATCCACTGCTGGAAAAATGGTGGAGGAAACGACAGCGGATGTTACAGGAGCTGTCAGGAAGCGCCTGCAATCTTTAGAGAAGCATTTGCTTCTAGGTAGCTAGTCAGTAAAAGCCATTTTCCTTTATCTTTGTGTGAAAGAGAGAGGTTGAAAGGAGGAATGGAATGTTTCTCCTGTTCACCTCCAAGATCCTGATGCATTCTGATCAAAAATGGCACTCATAACATTACTTTGGAGAAGGCTTTTTCTCTTCCAATTTTGGGTCTGTTCCCTTCCTTCCACTCCCTAGTTCTGCTTCTATGTGTCCCACCGTCCTGAACTTTTGTTTCCGCCCCCCACCTTGAAATCCTTCCTTTGGGCACCACATCCAGGCCACCCAAATTTATTTTGCTAGAGCTGAGGTGAGAGTGCCAGAGAAAGGAGCCGTTGTGGTTGGGAGGAAGAAACTTGGAAGTTGGGGGGGGGGGGGCTTCTTCAGCACAGCTCAAGNGGGGGGGGGGGGGTCTTCTTCAGCACAGCTCAAGATCGTCTCACAGAATAATTCTAGCTGGGCAACACTTTCCTGCAGTGACAAAATAAGGTGGAAGAATCAGCGGATCAGCATTTCCTCTTGAGTTCTTTCCTGTTCTTCCTGTTCTCCATTCTTCTTTCTCTTGTACTTGCTGTGATAAATCTGCCTTGAATGAAGTCCTAAGTGTAGCCTGATCAGAAGCACTTCATTTGTCTGCTTATTTCCTCAGATCTAGAGCCATAATTTCTCTTGCAGATGAAGAAAAGATATGGGGAATGTATCCAGTATTTCCTTTCACAATTACACACCGCAGTTGTGGGCTGCTTTCTTCCCAGTCTGAGTGGAACCACATTTGAGAGATAGATGCCTCAAGGTCACCTCAGGATTGGGCCAAAGAGAGCTCTCCTATTAGTTTACATCATAGTTTCTGCTTGAGGTTGCTGGCTCGCCATAATGGCTGACATTCTTAGGGGCAAATTTTACATCTTGGAATCAGTTCATTGGGTCATTGTTTGCTTCTTCCACAAAACACCAATTTTTTCCTTCACCTGCCCCAGCCTAGTTAAATGACCACAGAGCATATCTCTTTAGGTATACGTAATATTCCTTACCTAGGAATATTGCCTTAGCTGGTCATGTTATTTTTAAATGAAATGGGGACGGATAATACTTGTTGAATTTAGCCAGTGAATTAAAGGTCAATCATTCCATCAAATTGTATGTGAGCGGTGGCAGTTTTGGGGGTATTTTATGAGGTCCATTCTTGCTTTACAAACAAGTCAAAGGAGGATCTGGTTCTTGACTGGTGTGTGGGTGTGGATAGGTATGGTTGTGTTTTGCTTTTGTGCTTTTCCCTTGAAGAGTAGAGCTTCTCTCCTCCTGCGTGATAGTTGAACCTGGGTAGAGTTGAGGGCAAGAAAGTGCACAAGACCTCCAGGGCTGCCCAAATCCTTGAATCTCAACATCTTGTATTCTAAAGTATGATGAGTAGATGTTAATCTTCTCATTCAACTCCAGACCAAAAGCTTTTATGGAGCACATCTCATCCAGCACTCCTAAAAAAAATTGTGGGTTAAATATGGGAGCAACCTATCACGCTTTGCTTCCAGCGTTCCATATCAGTTTTTAATTCCTTTAATTAATGAGTTGTTTTCTTTTTATATGCCAGTGTTTCCACAGTAACACTCCAAACCTAGAGCTCAGCATTTGGGTGAATAATGCCAAATTTTATTTAATGCATTCATCTGTGAGTGTGTTTCATTTTCAATATGTCTTTCAGTTACATGCAGTAATGGTGTTTCTTTTTTCATGGAATGAGATGCTTCAGTGGTCCTTCACCAACTGATTGAGAAAAGGTTGGACTTTATTTATTGATGAAAGGGAAAGGGACCAATCCTCATTCATCCTGGCAAGGATCATGGCAACACGGGATTTTTTTTCACTAAACACTCACATAACCCAATAACACTGCAAGCGGTGTTACTAATTCTTGGAAGGGAGTCTCATTATGTTGAATGGAATTTGTTCCTTGGTAAATAAATTTAGCATGGCTTAAGACCATAAGATGGCTTCTTAGTGAACCTTCCTAAGTCTTCAAAGCTCATTGTGTTGTTTCAGATTGCAAGTTGGGATTTCTGTTGTGCCATCTTCTTTCGCTAGTTTTTTTTGAATTTTCTTTATTGCTTCATCACCATCTGGAAATTTTCCACATTTCTGGAAAATGTTCAATAGTCATCCCCTATCCTGGAAGCAATCATGGATGATTAATGCTGGTTCCAGGATCCCTTGATAGAATTTTTGCAATGGACCTATCCAGCTATTTGCATCTCTGTTTGACAAAGGCTGCACCTTGGATTCCCTCTGCTTAGAGAGGGTGACTGAGCCTTTGCAATCTCTCTGGAAGGGCCTGTAGGGTAGTTGGCCTGTCTCTGAAATGTAGGGCCAAGGTTTTGGCTGAAAAGGGGCCAGCATCTGCAACTTCAGGATTCTTGGAACAGAGGTCTCCAACCTTGGCAACTTTAAAACTTGTGGACTCCAACTTCCCAGAATTCTTCAGCCAGCCATGGGAGAATTCTAGAAATTAAAGTGCATAAGCTTTAAAATTGCCAAGGTTGAAGACTCCTGTCTTGGAGGGGTGCAAGGAATGCAACTGATGTAAGGAATTTCCTCTGCCTGAGACCTTGGACAGTTCCTGGCAGGAAAGCAGAATAAACAAGCCTGCACATGACACACAGCTGCACAAGACAGCTTTCTTCGGAGGCATGTCATTCAGATGGAAACAGCTGCACCCTTTGCCATGTAAAACCAGTGCAGATAAAAACAGAAGAGAACGTGGTGGTAGGGATGGAGGTTGAGAATGGTCTTGGAGGACGGAAAATATCATGGCAGTGAAGCAGTTTTCGATTCTGACTCTTCAGGGTTAGTGGTTGGATGGTAACATCTCAGGAACTTTTCTTGATGTGGATTTATAGCTGCTTATGGCTTCAAAGGACAGCTGCATGTCATATCTCACCGGGGAGTTTGGTCTTGAAACTTTCTGAAGAAGACCCATACTGGACTCCTTGTTGCTCTCCAAACTCCTAGAGCCCAAGGACTCCACAGTTCAACTCTGAGCTACGTCTATTCTCGTCTGTTGGAAGACACCCGTATCATGCAAGCTCCGAAGGTCCAGGCTGCCCTGTGATTATGGCACATTCATTTGATGGCTCATGTTACTTTTGTCGACTTGCTGTGGTCCTGGGAGCAAGGAAGAGACAGGCGGAGTTAGAATGGTGTGCTTGCTACTTCCCTGGAGAGAAGCAGCAAGCAGTCCACTATTAGGGAAGTCTCTAAAATGTGACTTAGCAAAATAGACCATTTTTATTGTTCTTTTGCAGTAGGTGAATGTTCAAACCAGAATACGCCATTCAGCAGCAATCTGGTCTGAAAGGGATGGTTGGTTCTCACCTTCTCTAGTTGGCTTTCCATTTTCTCGAGCTTTAGTGTGGTCCTAGATCTTGGCTAGAGAAGATGAACTGATCCCGGCTGATTTGGGAAGGTACAATCTTTCTGCCTTTACTGAGTAACTAGGTTCCATCTCCCTGCTAGGACTGATTGGGGGGGGGGGGGGGGG
>BHFT01019474.1:272804-316014 GCA_004320025.1 Laticauda laticaudata
GGGGGGGGGGGGGGGGGGAGGCAAATGCCACCAGTTGCCTTGTCTCCTGATCATTGCCTCCTGGCCAAGGTGGCTCTGCTAATTTCTTCAGCACCTGACAGTTCCTGCTGGTATCCTTCAGTTATACTACTTTTGTTAACCTCTGCAAAGAGCATTTTATCCCACTGTGATGAAGAACATAAGCTAAAAATGCCCAGCTATAGGAGGTCTATTTCCCTGCCTCCCCAACTATCTTTTTAATGTGCTGTTGCTGAGCATCTTAATCGAATGGTTAGAGTGTTTAATTATCCTAAGTATCGGTTTCAATTTCAAAAATTCCTCAGCCTGTTTAATCCAATAGAAATACATTAGACACTTCAAGGTCTGCAATTTTTCATTTTTAATTCTTACTTCTCTTAATTGATGGAGCCTCCAAGGTTATGGCCTCAGAAGCAGAGAGAGAGAGAGAAACTTTGAAATATGTTCTTGGTTTCTTCTGCCTTTCTCATTTGGTCTCATGAATGCAAGCAGCTCTTTGTGGCACAGAAGGACAGTCACAATTTGAAAGGGAAGAGGTGGAGCTGACTGCAAGCAATCAGGATTCAATACCACTCACTCCAAAAACAAGAGGGGGTCTTGGAGGAAAGGCCCGGGAACCATGGTATGAGGGAACCTCAAGCGACAATTCAGAGGTTGGGAGGGGAAAGGGACCGAACTGCTGATCTGATGCCCCCTCAGATCAAAGCACCCTGAACCCGACCTATTGCTGTTCACCCAAGAGACTAAGCTACAAATCAGACCAGCTGGGTAACATGAGGGAGTGAAGGCAAAGGGGCTTATATATCTCTTGCACTGGATAGCTGGTATGCGCTGCCTCTTTCCTGAACAGGGTAGAAGGCTCAGATCCTGCAGGTCCCATCTGATCCCCAAAGGGTGAAGCATTGCGCCCTCCTCCATCCTGCTCACATGGCAGCCCCTTTTGAGCTGTGCCTAAATCAAGTCCAGCCACAGAAGAGCTGGTGCACGTGGCATATTCAGGGCTGAGCTGTGAACATCAGGGCGGCCTCTGCAGATGTTCTGCTGCTCTGTCCCTTTTCTGCTGTCACTTGGCCTTCCACAGCTGGCCTCTCCCCTCCCCATGCTACATTTTTTGTGAAGGATGGAGGGAAAGTACCTGATTTGGACACAATGTGGTGTTTATTGCTCAAATAATCCTAAAGCCGAGAGTTTAGCTGCAAGAAGGATTAAACGAAAGCTAAGATCAATCCAGATCCAATAGCAGCCAGGGGCCTCAATGAAGACACCAATAGCGCAGCGATTAATCGCAAATTAATGAATGCTCCACCTATGTAATCGTGCTGGTGCACCTATGTGTGCAAAATGAATTAAATAAAGGACGATTCTTCTTGGACACTGGTGGCATCATGCAGTCCCCGTTAATGCAGGGCATCTTTTAAAACGTGGGAGTTTTCCTGACGTTTGTGCTATTTTCAGCTGGGATTATAGAAACCTGGGTTAAAGTCACTCCTGCTTTTCTTTTCTTTTTTAAACCAAACCCGTAGATCTCTTTGCCTCCCTTTTCAGCCAAATGACTCTCTCCTGCTTTGGCCATCAGAGAAAAATGCCCATGTGCCACCCTGGGCCACTGACGTCTCCCTTCGCCTGTCCACTCCTGTTAACATGATGCCGCTTTGCTCCGTCCGGAGGTTGGGAAGGGCTCCGCTTGCTTCCAGTGAGCTGCCTCTCATCGCTGGCCTGTCCCTGGAGTTCAGGGCCCGACCGGCTGCGCCAGCACCTTCTCCTGCTCTCTGCTGGGGAGGGGCAAGGAGGGGAAGGCATCAACTGTCACATAAACGGGCCCGTTTGACCTGAGGCAGCATAAGGCCACTGCTCCCTCTCGCCCCTTTCACAGGGTGACAGATCAGATAATGCAGGCCAGGTAAACAAGCAAACAACTGCCTGGAGCAGTGAGGTGTAAACAAGGCAAGATGGAGTCTTCCCAGAAGCACCAGAGTTGCTGTCAGGCTAACAGCTCCTGGGAGAGACCCCTTGGGATGGCTGGAGAGGGGCCCTTTGCAAGCCACCCAGCATGGGATTCAGTGGAGCAGCGCCAAGCCTGGGTCTGGAGGGAGGGAGGGAGGAAGCCCTTCCGAGGCTCTCTGGCAGCCCGACCTGCAATCATCTCATCTGGCTGGGACAGCAGCGAACTCACTTTCCCGAAGGTCCTCTCCCCCCCATCACCCTCAGAGGACCCCCAGGGAGGCCTCCTGCACTGCTTGACAAAGGGCAGAGAAGAATCCAGCACCCCTTCTCCTCCGAAGGCCAGTGGCCATGCCAGGGGTCTCCATGCCCTGTCCGGACCAAGCCATGGCACTGAGGGGCAGAGGGCAGCCGGGCCATGCCTTTTGGCTTTTGCCTGGCAGGATCCAGGACCAGCCCTGGGAGAATCCTCCACCCGATTTGGGGAAGAGAGAGCCAGCCATTGGTTCCTTCTGTCCTCAGCAGCTGTTCCTGGCCCTTTCTGCCCAGGCATTGAGCCAGGCAGCTGTAAGGCAGGCGGCCTCCCTTGTCCCCTATTGCCCAAGGCCAGGGCTGAGCTATGGAGGACAGTGGCTGCCAAGACAACTCCTGAAGGAGCTGGAACCTGGCCCCAGCCAGTCTGGGGGAGAGGGGAACCTAAGGGGGCTTTCGTGCAAGGATGTGGTGGAATGGGGGCCTGTCCAAAAGCCCTCCAGGACAGGGTGGCTTCAGCAAAAGCTGTTGCCTCAGCAACCCCAAGCCTGCAAAGGAGGATTCGGCTCTGAGCTTCCAGGTTGATTTGTTTTAATTCTGTTACGCTGCTCTCCTCATTAGCCTTTAATTAGAGAAAGCTCCTGTTTCTATTTCTTTTTTTAATCCTGTGTATTTCTGTGGCTGCATCCTGGGAATGGGCGAGCAGACCAGCCTTCCTTGCTGCTTATTCCTAGCCTGGTTGATCCCTCTCTTGAGATCATCTGCAGGAGATCTCATGTTACCACCAAGCCAGGGCTGCGCAGTGCCCCCTTCCCCCTTGTGGAGGATCTTGTGTGGGGTCACATTTATGAATTGCATTTGAACTGAATTGCATTTCGTCCAAATGTGGAAACCCCCTAAAGTGGTTGTTGCCGCCAACTGTTTCTGCAGTGGGGGACAGTCCCTCCCACCGGACCTTTCTCTGTGCTTGCAACCTTGATTTTCCTCTGGGAGTCAAGCCAGCCAAGGACCTTTCCATCCCAGGCCCGCTCTTTTTTCCACCCGTGTGTCCATAAACCATGGATTTATGGGCGGCAAGTTGGAGCCTGCAGGCCGAGGCTGTTGGTGGCCCAAGACTAGATGCCCTCTCTTCCAAGAGGCCCACTTGCCAGAGATTTCCATTGGAAGCTGCCATTCTTCGTTGTGGGTTTGTTGAGATTTTCATCTGGCTATTTTAGACTTTCTGTTTACATTGGAGCCTTTTCTGGGGAATCTCTTTATTGTGGGGAAAAAAATGCTTGCTTAAGAGAGGTCTGGGATTTCAGCAGAAGATGCTCCTGATTATTCAGAAACCACACAACTTTCAAGTCTAATAGCTTGCTTGCCTGCAGCCTTTGTGGGCTTTTTTTTCATCCAGGAGGGCTGCATATGGCCATGAGTGAAGATGGAAGAAAGAAGGCGGCCGTCTCTGGGCAGGCAAGGGGAGGGGCTGGCTGTGCCCCAGTTGAAGGACAGGCCCATTTCAATGCATCTGCAACCACTTCTGCTAGCTGGTTTTTTGGACAGCCGCAGCCAACAAGGCTAGCCCGATCTTGTCTCCTCCTTGCTCTTCTCCTGCAGGTACCTACAGGAGACAGGTGGGTGACATGGGGCCTCCCACTATTTTTAAGCTTGCAGCCTGGAAGCAAAAGCAGGTATTGTGTTCCATAATGTTCAGGGGACCAAAACTGAGTCTTCCAAGGAGACCCAGAGAGCTCTGGAGATGTTAGTCCTGCAGAAAGGTGATGTTGAAGGACATGATGGCTCTCTACATACAGAAGATCTGCTTTCTGTCACCATGTGGGCAGGGCAGGGGCATAATTCCTTGCAGGAAGATTTCTTTCTTTTAATCTGTGTGGCTGCATCCTGAGAATGGGCTGCAGATGAGCCCTTCTTGCAGTTTATTCTAGCCTGGTTGGTCCTGCTTTCTGGGCACCTGAGCTGACTGAGCATTAGGAAAAAGCTTTCTAATAGTACATGATCCAGAAGCCCACATCCCTCCCTCGGACGCATTCAAGAGGTGTTCAACAGCCATTTCTTGCGAAGAGTCTGTCCATTTCTCACCTTCCCCCAATATCTGTTGGACGGCAGATTCTTCCTATTGTGCTCTCTGCTGGAGCCAGAAGAAAGGGAGGACGGTTCCTGGCCTCCCTCCCTCCTGGGATCTTGGTCTGGGACACCAGCTTAGCCCCACACAGCGGACTGAATGAACTTCAGGGTTTGGGTGAGTTATCCCAGTTGCTTCTTTATGTTGCTTCCTTGAACAGGTTGCAAGAAATACAAGCACGCTAAGATGGAATTATTGGGGATCAAGGGCCCCGAGTCAGATGCAACTGTAAGACAGAAATGTCTCTGGAGTTGTGTTCTGTGAAACTGGACCCTATTTTCCTGCCTAGTGCACCTGCACTGATTTCTGCTCCCAACACCATCTAGCAATGAAGTTATCCTGGTTAAACGTGGGGTGCCTTGGGGGAGGCAAGGAGCTGGGTCCCTCTCCTCCTCCTCCTCCCTCCCTCCCGCAACTGTGCCTGCTTAACTTGATTTCTGCTGCAGTCAAAATGTGGCTCCAAGTTCAAGTTTGCCAGTTCTCTTCAGCATGGCCTCGCCTGCTCCTCCCTCCCCGCCTCGCCCCACTTGCTTTTAATCAGACACTTCAAATGATTGCCAGGAGAGGCATCTGCCGGAGCCCCTTTCATGTAAGGGGAAGGCGGGAAGGGTCCTTTGCAGAGGAGAGAGAAACGTTTCCGAAATGGAGGGTGCCGTGGGCATCAAAGGCAGGAGAGCTGGTGGCCAGCTGGCAGGGCCATGCCCTCGTGCAATGGGGAGAAAGGAAGGGTCTCTTGGAGAGTCTCCAAAAGAGGGCTGGAAAGCAGAGATTAAAAGCACCAGGAAAGGCAATGAGCATAGGAATATTTTTAACTAACAAAAAACGCGGGGGGGGGAAAAAAAAAAACCAGAGCAGGAGACAGGGATGAAAAAGGAACCATGAGGAATTATGAGGACCAAAGGTAAGGAAACAGTGGAAATAGGAAATAATCATTTTGTATCTGTCTTTATAAATGAAAATGAAGGGCATTAACTTAAATAGGACTTAGATATTTTCCAGGGGCAGAAAGGGAGGAAATGGGAAGCATTCTGATCAGACAGGAGAATTGTTTCTAAAGGCCTGGACGCCCCTGGAACCTCCAAGGACCAGAGGGACCCCACAAGTCTTCCTGGAGGGTTGCTATCGCCTGGTGCTGAGCTGGTGGGAAGTTCTTTCCAGGTTCTTGGGTGGAACATGGTCACCCTTGGCCCTGACACATCTGGGGCATTCCTGCTTCCGTGGGAAGTAGGTAGGCTGTGCCAGAGATCCTGAGAGCCAGCTCTGAGAGGGAGGCTCCAGTTCAGTTCAGAAGGCAATGGCCCTTGGATCTCACCACATTGTTTCTCTTCTGTGGAAATTCGTCAGTAGCTCATTTACCTGGTTCTTCCTTTCACCCAGGTGTCTCTTAGTAACAGCCCCCTCTCCCAAGAAGTCATGGAGGCAGGGCTCCCTCCCTGGACCTAGCTGAAAGACTGCTTCCTCTTTATCTGCTCACCTCCCCAAGTCTTGGTCTTTACACTGGCCATCGTCATAATCCTGGCTATTGCATTGATGGTCAGTCTCAGAGTTTTCCTCTTCCCTCACCCTCACCGCTTCCTCTGGTTACGCTCTTTTGATGTGAAGTTTGGAGATGGAAACGATGTTCCGTTAAAAATGCATAAAGTGCTTTGTAAATACTTCATAAATGATAAATAATAAATAATGATATCATCTAAGCCATGTACAAACTAAAATGAAACTTCAATAACAAAAATAAGAGAGTAGAAAGTTATGTAAAAATGAGTCCCTGGTGAAGGTAATTAGTAGTCCACACCATCTCAATTTGGGCTGGTGGTGAACCCCTCCAGGTCTTTGAATATGACATATGAAGAGAGATGAAAAGAGTCTGTGATTTTTTTTTTCATCTGGGAAGAAAGAAAGAAGACCAAGGAGGGATTTGGCAGCAGACTGGCTTCAAATATACAAAGCTTTGTTTTGAAAAGGTTGGAGGGGATAATTGCTCCCATGAATGACTGGACAGGAACCTAATTATGAGTTCAAAGACTGCCAAGCAGCTTTACGTTGGATGTTAAGACCAAAAAAGAAAAAAAAAGTAAAACCTGTGGCCAGGAACTTGACAATTTTTTAGGAGTGACTCTTTCCAGAAATTTCAAAGTTTTCCTTCCTTCCTTTCACCCTTCCCTCCATCCTTCCTTCCCTTTACAGTTGTGGGTCTCTCCTGCCATCCCACACTTTCTTCATGGGGGGCACTGAGAGAGAGAAAAGGGAGGATTTGCCCAGGGAAAGTGCATCATTTTTGGTAAATCCTTTCTTTCTCCCGATCCATGATGAAAATCAACTAATGCCTTTAGGCTGCAGCTGCCCCAGCCTTCCTGAGCAAGGCTCTTCCTGGCCGGCTGGGGCGGAGCTGAAGCCGGCTCTCTACCTGTTGGGGAGACCCCCTGGAAAGCGCCCACCGGCCTCTGTGCCCCCCCCCCCCTCNTGCCCCCCCCCCCCATCCTCTGCTTCAGGGCCAGACAAGCAGAGGCAGATGCTCCAGGTGGGGACGAAGGAGCGCCCTTTGCCCTTCAGCATCCCAGGGAGGGCTCTGGACTCTCCCGGCCACAGGGGAAAGCCAGAGGGGATCCCTTGGGCTCTGCTGGAGAAAGACTGGAGCAGGGAGAGGATCTGCTCCCATCGCAGACAGTCATTGAAAGCCTCACAAATCCTCGCCAAGGAAAGGGGATTTGCAATCCCAACACAAATCATAGATACCCTGGATTATTTTTTCTGCACTGCTTTCTTGCTTTTTTGGGGGGTGGGGTGCGCGTGGGATGGGCTGCCTACCCTTTGGGTCAGGGTCTCCCCAAGTCTCTCAGCCAAGGAAGTTGAGGGCGGAAGGCCTCCTCCTCCTCCTCTCCTCCTCCTTTTCCTTCCTTGAAACTCTGGCAGAGACTTAAAGAGCCCATCAGACCCTATGCTACAACCCTCCCCTGGGAGGGTGCCAGCCTCTTCTCCTTGCCCGCCCCCTCCCCACAGATGGCACCCCAAACCTACCATATGCTTGCCTTGTGTGCCCCAAGTGAGGCAGTGCTCTGTGAAGTGTCGTATTGAAGCACATTCAGGTGTGCGATTCCTGCAAGCCAATTATCCAAAGCAAACTGTTAACAGAGTAGCCTTAAATATCAGGCAAACTTAAACTGGGATATGTTCCTTTGTGTGCCTTTAATTGACTCTGTTCTTTGCCTTCCTCCCTGCTGTGGATCTTCCTTAATGCTCAGGACTTTTGGCAGATGGGGGTGGGCAGGGATGGGAAACACCCCCCCCCCCCTGGNGTTCTGACTGGTTCTGGAGAACTGATAGAGGATATTTTGAGTAGTTCAGAGAACCGGCCAATCCCACCTCTGACTGGCCCCACCAACCCCATCTCTTCTCTGCCTCCCATCGAGTTCCAGCTGATCGGCTGGGTCTCCTTTGGTTGCCCTGCACAGGAGAATGGAGCTGGAAAGCAGGTTAGTGGAGTGGGGAGGGAAGGTGGATTTTGCAGTATCCTTCCCCTGCCACACCCACCAAGCCACATCATGCCCAGAATATCATACCAGCACCCACAAAGAAGAAAAAGGCGGGGGAAAAGGGGAGACCCCCCCTTCTCCCCCAGCAATCAATCATAATGTAAATTACCTGGTGGAGGAATCCACACCCTCCCACACTACAGCTGTGTGGTCTGGCCAGTTATGCGCTTTACTGTTCCAGCTATTAAAGTAAATACCTTAACCCTTACCTAAATGTTGGGGTCAGTAGCCACCTAGGGTCCCTCTGTTCCTATTTCCAACCACATTCTAGGGCAGGGTGCCAGGCAGGAGTGAGGGAGGAGGAGGAGGAGGAGGAGCAGAGACTCATTCGGAGTTACACCAAGGTGGGGAGCCTGAGTTTTGCTTTTCTTTGGCCTCTGAGCTCCTCTGTAGATGAACTCCCAGGAAAAAAAAAAGAATTGTTTTTTCCAAACCCTTCAAAATCCTGGAGCTCCCAGGTTCTCCGGAGAAGCTCATGCGCCATTCAGGGCAGACCAGGGTTTCCTCACGCAACACATAATTCATTCATGAAACTCGCTGTTATTTTAGAAGTGGATCAGACAAATTAAAAGATAACCGTATATAAGTGCTCGACTTTACAAAGGCCAGAGGATTGGTCTATGCTTCCTGAGTTTGTAATTCCCATTTATCCTAACTTTAAGGATGCTGATTTTCCTAGGACAGGTAACAAGGGAGATCAAAATACTTTGCAGGCAACATTGAACTATTTATGACATCTAAGGACCACGTAGTTTTCCTCTGCATTTGAGGGAAGGACGTCAAAGGAAGCAAGGAACGGGTGGCCATGAATCCTGGCTTCCCCTTGGGGACCCAGTGCAGCCTTATGGTTGACCATGAAGCGGGTCACCTTCTCATGCTAGATGGGCTTTTAGATGATCACCACAAAGGCCGGTGTTGATGTTCTTTCAAGTGCTCTTTTTCTCCACAATCCCAAAGATCTCCAGGGCTTTGGCCTTTCCAAAACCTAAAATATTTGCATCTCATCAAGAGTTTCCATTGTTGCATGGCTTTTACATTCACTTTGTGTTCCTTCTACACGTAGAACTCCTGACTCCTGCCTTGCTATGTAGGGAAGCTCAGCTTATCTGTGCAAAACAGACCTTGTTCCGTCTGAGGGAACTTAATTCTTGCAAGATCCCTTTTCTTTTGGGGGGTCCCATACAGGAGATGATGCCCTTGAATGAAATAGCTCTGGAGATGATGATGTCCATGGCCATGGCCTGGAAATCTGCAGAAACATCGTGGTGCTGCCAGCTTTCTCACCAGTGACCTCAAGTCAAGCCTCCCAAGACTGGGGGTGGGCTGGAGGGGCTGAAGGCAAAGACCCCAGAAGAGGGAAGCTACTCGGAGGAATTTTGTACATACAGATTTTTGCCACTGGAGTTCAAAAGAGCAATCTTCACTGAAAAATAAATTGAAAGGGGAATTTTTGATGGATCTTAGTCTCTTCTGAATGACAAGAATGACTGCTGGTGGAATTGGCGGAACTCGAGTACTTAAAAGTGGCTGCAGTTCTTTGATTAAATGGTATACATGCACCGTTGGGTATGGCCTCATCACAGACCAATTCTGAAAATATCTTGCTATTGTTGTTCAGAGGCGAGACTGCTTATTCCTGGAGAGTGTAACTGGATCCCACTTGCACAGAGTGGGAGAGGCAGAGCGGGGAGATCTTTTCCTCTGTAGCCATTAAAAACAACCCTTGTACAATCAAGGTGCTGAAATGAAATGTGGGTGAGCATCTTCATCCCATCCTGTGGGCCAACACTGGGCTGGACAGGGGCTTGTGATTCTGTGCACTGTGTCTGGTGCAGGATGTCAGGATTCTGATGGATGCCCTGATTAAACCATGAGCCTCAAGCCAGGAATGCTTTACAGGTTGACACAGGAGCTGTGTACGGGGGTCTCCCATGGCTGGGCACATTTCCCAATTCACCACCAGCATCACACACACGCTATTTCAGCAGGTCCAGGCTGCTGGCTTGAGTGCGTGCCACATTCAAGATTGCCATTCACACAACAGGAAACTTCCTGGGCTCTCGCCCCAAGAAAATCGATGCAGCATCTCTAGTGCACATCCGGACACTCAGTGGCTCCAGTCCGCCATGCTGCTGCTGGATGTCTCTGGTACCAACATCAGCAGAGGGCAAAGGGCAGAACACAGGAGGGTCATCCTCTCGGGTATGAGCTCTGGTGCTCCAGCCAAAGCATTACTTCCATGCCAGGTGACTGGCCTGGCTGCCCGCTCCGTGCTTTTGAAGGGAGTGTAAAAAAAGAGCTGTTGATAGCCTGGTCCTTGGAGTCGGCCTATTTGCTGGATGGCTTGTTTGCACTGTGTTGCGCTGCCATGCAGCTAAATTACGAGGTCTCTCGGATCCCTGGCTGCTAAGATGCAAATGAACAGAAAAGG
The DNA here is from genome assembly GCA_004320025.1 of Laticauda laticaudata. Lineage (NCBI taxonomy): Eukaryota > Metazoa > Chordata > Lepidosauria > Squamata > Elapidae > Laticauda > Laticauda laticaudata. Next base: position 283,102 of record BHFT01019474.1, read on the forward strand.
CTGGAAGCTGCAGCAGGCGGTGCGATTAGCTTGAGAAATTATGCACATGGGTAAAGGAGGCGTCCCAGGATGCTGGGCCTGGACAGACCAGGGGACGTTGGTCACTGCAAGTCCAGCAGGATGATTGTTGGCTTGGGCTACCATCTGCTGGTTTAGGATCCAGCTCCTAATCTACTTGGAGCAACATGAGATGAATGGACCACGGAACTAGGCTAGCCATGATCATGCACACCCACTTGCAAAACACAAGTGCCATTGGAATAAACAAACATCTGAACCTTGTCATCTCCCTCCCTCCCTCCCTCCCTCCCTCTCTCTCTCTCTCTCTCTCTCTCTCTTGCTGCCTTAGTTTGTTTATTTGTGGGAAAGCAATATTATTCTGCTCTTAAATTATGCATGGCCTTACCATAAACCACAGGCTGCTGACTCTGTTCTATGTTAGGAAATTTCCTGCCTGTGCCATCCAGGCACAAAACAGGAGGCAAATTTTGCAGAAATGCATAATTACCAGTTTTCCTCAACTTATTTGGCCGTTTTGCTGTTTCTCATCAGAGGGACCCAGGCCAGGGAAGAGGGGGGGAAACACACAGGACTGCCATGTCTGTTGCTGCCCATTGAAGATTTATCTGGGATTTCCCTGTCTTCCTGCCATCAAATTTTCAACCAATCTTCTCTATTTCTGAGGGCTACAAACTTGTTTGCTCTTTCAACTGCTTTTCTTCTGTGCTGCATCAGAACAAAGCTAATGCGCTCACATCATGTGACACGTGTTTAAATTAGCAAGAGAGAGGGATACGAAGATAACTCACAATTTGGATGCCAAGGCCATAGAATCCTGCCCTTTCCCATAATGCTATGTTTTTTTTAATCTGTCAAATAATGTTACACAAAGTCTTCAATCCCCACCACCAATAAAGAATCAGATTCCCTAAAGACATATTTCTTTTGAAATTGAGCTTCCCATGTATTTCTCCCACAGTCCCCACCCTTTCCTGCCATTTGCTGTTCATATCCAACCCCTGATAAAGTAATTGATATTTGCATGCAATGACATGTTATTATTTTCTCTTCTGAATGACAGTGATCCTCAAAATTGGTGACTGAAGGCATTTTTGTTGAACTTTTAAAAATGACATGGTATTTTCCATTTGCTGTAACTGGACGAAGCACTGCAGAGAGAGAAAGAGAGCGAGAGAGCTGGGAGACACCGTGGTGACATGAGGAATGATTGATAGTTTTAAAGCAGGTAAAAATATCTCTGAGTGATGATTTCTCCCCAATGTCTTTAGACTATAAAACGAAGGAGAAAAGTCACCAGGTAGCAGAACAGGAAAGTGTCACACTGGCACCTTTTGATGCCAAATGTCCTCCTTTGTCACCCGGTCTGAGTAAAGCCTCTTGAATGTACCACCCATGTCTTATGCCAGGAACATTTATTGGTTACAAGGATGCTCAGGGGTCCCACACAGAAGGCAGGATGGACACCTAGGAAATGTCTCTGAAGGGTCATTGGGTGAAGGTAATTATTCCTTGAGAAGGGGGGTCATTTGGGCTCTGTCTCCACCAAAAGATTCATCCTACAGATGACCAACACAGGAGCCACGCGGCTCTGACCCATAGGCTTTTCCAGAAACTACTCACTGGAGTCCTTTTGCCCGAGGACGTTGAAGGCACAGATACCTGCCCAATACAGATACATGGACAAAAATACTGTACAATACTTTGGTCACCCAAAAGGGTTCCATTTGCACATGGCTCAGCTTCTGCAGTGTATTAGTAGCTGGCTGGTGACAGGAAATGGACTCACATGAACTTTTCCAACAAGGAAATGGGCTTGGCATGACATTGGTTATGGAAGCAATTATGTTCACATTCTCCATTTGCACCCAAGAAGTAGCACTGATGTGGCCGCAAGAAGAGAGGCAGCTCAGCCCAAAGGCCACTTTTAGCATCGACTGCTGCCTGCCTTTGGGGTTGCTTTTCCAGCTTCCCCAGAAACGAAGAAGGTTGACCCGCCTACCTTCCTCCACTGTACTGATCTCCAAGTTAGAAAACAAAGCGGCATGTTACATATAATTATGTACGCTTTTAAAAGCCATTATGCATTATGTTGATCCTGATATGGAACCTAGAAATGCTCCCTACCCTGATAAAAGGAGCAATTCTGTGAAACAGGAGGAGCTGGTTCACACATTACTTGGGGTTACTACAAGCCACCTGTCAGCGAATGGGCCTGTGTGTTGCCATCCTAGTTTAGATGGTGCATAGGTTAGCATCATTCAGATGATGCCCCCGGAGAATGCAGGGTATGATGAGGCCCTTGGGGACAACTCTGCCCTGTGGCACGGAGTGGTGTAAGATTTCATCCAGATCCATTGGAAGTCAACAGAGAAACTCACGTTGACTCCAGGAAGTGTTGGGTTTCTGCCAAAACCCTTTAATGGAGGAAAAAGAGAAGGAGAACAGAGTTACATTATGTTGTCAATAATCATTTGTTTCTTCTTACTTTGGCCTTTGAAGGCAGGCAAGTAATACACATAACTCCAAAGGGATCACTTCTGTTCAAGCCCTACTTTTTAGAAGCGCTCCACTAGCATCTCTACCCATGTTCAATCCTGAAATTCTGCCAGGACGTGGACTCCAAGTCTGTCCTAGCGTGTCCTTGTTCCTGCTTCATTGTGCTGTGAACCTGGGTATCCAGCAATGCCAGGCTTTGCTGGGCATGCAAGTGAAGGCCTGCAGGAGGCGCTATTAAAAAGGGCACAGGTGCATTAGACTGTGTGACACCTCCTGTACCTGACAGAAGCTTTTCTCCTCCTCCTCCTCCTCCTCTTCCTCCTCCTCCTCCTCCTCCTCCTCCTCCTCCTCTCCTCCTCCTTCTCCTCTCTCTCTCTCTCTCTCTCTCTCTCTCTCTCTCTCTCTCTCTCTCTCTCTCTCTCTCTGTCTCTCTCTTTCTTTGTGTGTTCTCACACAAGCATATCTTCCAAGCTCTGAATTATGGCCTCTTCCTGCCGGGAAGGAAGGAAGTGAATCAAATACTGCAAGAGCTTAGAAGCATCCTTTATTGAGCAATATCTGCACCAACCGAGGCAGGAGAAATCCACATAAGACACCCTCCCTGCATTCCTCCGTCTCTGCCTGGGCCCTGGGCAGATTCTTTGTCCTTAAAAGAGTGAAATAGAGTTCAGTTGCATGACTCAGAGAAAGCAGAAAGCCTGCAAGATAGCAGGACCCTTTCTGGCTGCCTGTGACAAACCCTGTTCTAGCCGGTCCTTTAACTACTTCTGTAACTGATCCTAAGCGCGATAAATATCTGGTGCAATTAATCGCCAATTGGTGTTTAATTAATGAGGAGATAGCATCAGAGGTTCAGGACATTGTCACAGGATAACGGTCTCCAGCAGTCATTATAACCAATCTGTCCTACTAAATCAGAATTAAGTGCAGCATTATGTATATTTGGAACACTTAGGATGTAAAGTGTCACCCTGCTGGCTGCGGTGCGCCTGCTGGCCTGATGCCTGCCTGATTAGCAGGCTGTTTTCGGGACAAGCGGGTTGCACGCAGCCAGTACATTTGCTGGGAGGACTTGGGAACTCCAAGAACTTCTCCAGTGTAGCGTCCTGTTCCCACAAGGGCCGGCCACATAACCCCCGAAAATCTGCCCCAGGAGCCCAGGACAGCTTTCCCTCCCGACAGACTGGTTCCCAGCATGGGAGGTCATTCGGAGCCAATCTGACTGGTAGCCACAACTAACCTTTCCCTCCCTCCCTCCCTTTTCCTTCTGGTTGTTGCTCACCACATGCTGTGCACAAAATCCACGGACCCTCCCATCATTCATCTTTATTGGACGACTCCTTCTGGGTTCCAGGCATGTGAGAGGAGGAAGCACTTACTTTGTTCTCAGAAGAAATTATTTTATTCTCCCTCCTAACTGGCTCCCTGACCAATCCTTTCCCTAATCTAAGGAGGATGTCTTCTTTTGTCTTCAGAGCCTGATATTGGTTCAGGAGACTTGTTCAGTCCTGGCCAGGAGGCCAGCTTGTAATTCTGGGGGTTTTCTCAGAGCTGAGCCCAGCTGATGGGGGCATTGCCCATTGTCTCCCCCTTGGGGATGCCTGGTTCTCCTGGGATGTGCTGGCCTTGAACCGGCGTCCAGAGGGGGCGGGGAAGGACCCCTGCCATTCTCACTTATCATCCCAGCTTCAGCCTCTGGTCTTCCCCACTCACTCACAGTGTGGGTGGAAACCCTGGCTTTCTTTCTATGGCCCCCACTCAGAGTTACCCTGGGTGGCCACAGGCTTCAGCTTCTCTCTGTGCCTGCTTTCCCAGAAGAGTCCTTTTCATCCAGCGGGTGCCATGCGCTCCTCCAGGGGGTGACATTTCCACTCACCCTCCCAAAGCCACCTTGGGCTTCTCTATAGACAGCTTCAAGAGTCCAGCCTCTTCAGAGCCCTTTAGCGGGATGCAGATCTCATTATCTGCAAGTGGAGGAGAGCAGGAAGTGGCTGCATGAACACAGCCGCCCTTTCCTCTCCACGCAAATGGGGCTGTGGGGAGATTACAGCTAAGCCCCAGCTAAGCCAGCATCCTCTTAGAGAGCCACTCCCATTCCTGACGTGGCCCCATCTGCAGGGCACCTTCCTTTTCTCCCACCTCCCCTCCCTTGGGGGCTTAGGGAGCCATCGATGGGGGATTAAGCTCTGCAGCACATTGTGCTGGGCACATCTTCTCCCTCTGGTCTGTGGAACCGGCGATGTTCCTTTCCTTGGCTTTCCTTGCCCATTGCCAAGCTCAGGAAGTGCCCGAGGCAGCTGCAGAGGTGACTCTGCGGTCTGCCTGCCCCATGCCCACCTTCCTCGCTTGGGCTTGCCCAGGCACCGGATGGACATGCCTCGCAAAGGGGACCTGATCCACCATGCTGGAGGGAAAGTCTCCATCTGTCCTCGGCATGCAGATTTATGGAGCATCTCCTGAGCATAATGGCCCAGAATCCCCTTCCGTGGCAAAGGCTGTTTGCACGCCTGTTCTGGAGCAGGATGTGCTGCTGTGGTTGCTGAGAAGTTCCCTTTAGCCTATTTTCCTTCTTCTGCCTGGCTGCATTTTTTCCCTAGCTCCTTTTTCATATCATTTCAGTTTTAAAGCTCTATTTAACATTGGAAGGTCCGTCTTCAAGTGCAGCTGAAATGCAGCCTCTCAGGTTTTCCTCTCCTGAGCTGATCAGCCCCCCAACAGGCCCAACTACAGCAATCATCTCTAAGGCAGTAGCTGCCCTTCTCTGGTGGGTGTTTTGCAGCCTGTCAGGGATCCCTGGAAAGCTATCGGAAGGGTCATTTTGGAGGGGCTTCCCTGCCACAGTCTATGTTTCCCCTGGACAATCCACAGCCATGGCTGACCAAACACACCCACGTACCCATATTTGGACAATACCAAGCCCTCCTCCTGCATAAGCATTCAAAGTCCCCTAGAAGGCTTGCTGTGCATGTGGCAACTGGCCACCTTGGCATATCTAAACCCTGAGTGAGCCAGGCAGCATCTTCTCAAGCCAAGCTTCGGAGACAATCTTAGAATACCTTTGACCTTTGCTTGGAGAACAAACCTCTTTTCACATCGACCTCCTTTCTGGCATGGAGGTTGCATGCTTTGGCTTAGGCTTAGGCCTCCTCCTTGATGCAAGCATTTCATCCCCTTCCCAGGTGGCTGTTTTCCTAATTCGATCCCGCAAAAGCATCTACAACTAACCCATGCATGCAACTGAAGGAGGCGGCCTGTAATTGGTGCTATCCTACCTGGGTTGCAAAAATCCAGAGACCACTAGATACCAGCAAGGAGACAGAGCTCTGCCTTGGCTGGCCAATAATCCCAGATATGTAATTCTACCCATGAGTAATTGGCCCCCACCCGCCTCTGCCCAGCATTGTCAGTGCATGGCTTTGTGGAACAATCATCCAAGGAGTGGCATTTCCTAAACCCTCAATGCAGGCTGGTAGGTTATAATTTCCTGGATTTTGTTTGTTTGTTTTTTTGGTGGGGAGGGGAGGGTTGCTGAATTGCTCCCTCCAGCTGGAAAAACACTTCTGAAACCCTCACTGGTATCATTGCAACCAATGCTGCCAATTTAGATTTATAGTGTGGGGGAGGGAGCACATAGCTTATCCACCCCTCCACTCCTGCCCCTTTTCTGCCTCTCTGTTTCCCCACAGGAATGGAAAATACAGGAGGCCAAAGCAGAATTCTTAAAATAATCCTCCTTCTTCTGGGGTATGTTTTGGGGATTTGTCAGGAATAGAAAAGAACCCTCTGTTCATACAACAAGGCAGAGCTGGGTTAAACCCAGGGTTATCTGGGGTTGAATTAAACCCCTCTGGGTGAACATTCAGAGTTAATTGACCAATTGACCATCTTGTCTTACCCTCTTACTTTGAGCCAAAGAATAGTACCAAGGAAAGGAGACCTCAAATGGACTTAGGGTCCCGGATTCTGTGCCCTGACATAAATCTCAAGAGCCTCTGGCCTTGCCCCTCCAGGGAGCCTGGCACGTGGCAAACTGCATGAGAGGAAAGCCAGGAACATTGAAAGAGTGACCTTTATTTGACCAGTCAGTCCCACGCTGGGGCCAAATTCAGTCCAGATGTCTTTATTTGTAGAAATGCTGGCACCGAACATTCATTGAATCTGCCCCTTCTTTGCCTGATAGTGCGAGGATCTTTTGTGGCTGTGAAACCACAATTTCCTGCCCTGTGATTGAAAAGAGAGCGAAATAGAGAGGCTGCTTGGCTCATGACACTGCATTAAACCAAGAGCTGTTCCCAAGACCGGAGGTCGCGAACTTAGCTAAAAATTCTTCCAGCCCTGATCCTGCCTGAAAAGGCTTCACGGCAGGGAAAAAACCACACCGGGCAGAGTCTGCCTACAAGGGCCTGCAAGGACAAATGTTCCCAATTATGGAGGAGACGCTGCCTGCATGTGTGGTGTTATAGCAGCAAATGCCTTGCGGGAGATGCTATTCTCCTCTTTCGGAGGGTAAAGTCTGCCTTTAAACATTCACACCTGCTTAAGGACAACAGAGAGCGAGAGGCAGCCTGCCTGCCCAGGGCTGCAGAAAATGCTGCGCTCCCCACAAGCCAACATCGCCTTCCGGGAGACAAGCAGGAGGGAGGGACTCCCTCGGGGTCATAAAGGGACACACCTCATACCAGGTCATGAGGTGGTTTGCTTGGTTGACTTTTGGCAGTAGTCTTGCCATTGCGGTTGGTAAGGGGAGGTCTAAAACCTAACATGTAGCTCAGAAAATGCTGGTCGTGGCTTGTTTAAAAAAAACCACAGAGCTTAATTTAAACCTACTTTTTCTTTCTGCCTGGCCTCTTGGATCCCTTACTCTTGGCCTGCCCACCAAACTGCTCCTTTGCCTCTATCTCCCCAGTCTGTTGCAAACCAATTACAGCCCAACCTGGATGTGATAAAAGGAAAAAGAGAGCTATGGGGGATGCTCTACTCCAAAATCTCTGGAACATGACCTTTGCTCTTTTGATAGACAGTTCAAAGGGAGTCGGTCCTTGGGCCGTGTCCAGGATGACAATGCTCCATTCTGTTCTTGCTGCTGCCGATCAGGGATGACACCCATGGCCAGCTCTTGCTATGTGTGAGGAGTATTTGAAGGCACCAGAGAGAATGCCAGCTGTCCTGACAGACTCTCAAGAGGGTGGGGAGTCAGTGGACTTGTCTGCAAGTGTTCCTCAGCAACTGGCATTCAGTACTTTCCTTCCTTGCTCAAACATGGCCATTGTCCTCTATTAAAATGTCCTGCAGCTCTGCTGCCTGGCAGGAAAGGACTTGAAACCTTCTCACTTCAACAATCAAGCAAGAAACCTAAAGAAAAAGTCAGAATTCAATGAGCTAATTTTTAGTCTAGTATTTCTCATCAATATTAGCCTCTACCATCATCTTGCAAGGTTCCTGCTGCATTTCCATTTCTCCTCCATTTGGTGAGCTTCTGGACTTGACCAGCCTCCATCTCCACCTGCCTTGTCCTCTCCCTCAGCAGCCTGCCGTTCTCTCTTCAGTCAACTCAAAGCAGCCTATTCCCTCCCCATGCTCACCCACCCCAGCACCAATCTCTCTTGGGTGCCAACATCACTGTGCAGTGTTTGTGCCAACCTCCTGGTCCCTTTTTACTGCCAATTGCTGCTGCCTGGCATCATAGTCAGGGCTTGATCTGCAGGGAGATTCAAGCTGAGCGGGATGCGATTCCTGGTGGGTGAAATCAGGACAATTGTCATCAGCAAGGCCAACAAATTATATCAGGCAGCGCAAGAACTGGCTGTGCTGCAGTAGGTGCATGTGAGCTGCACTTTCCACACACTCGCCTCGTTCAAGGAAGGCTCTGCGTCTTGCTCCCTTCCTAGAGAGGCTGTGTTTGTTGGCCTGGTGCATCCCTTAAGCTGCAAATACGATTCCTGCTGGCACAGGCTTTGTCCTGCCCTTCAAAACAGCCCTCCTTTCATCAGTTCCCAACCTGGGAAGGAGTTGGAAGCAGGGAGTCAAGAGAGAGGCGAGTGAGAAAGTCTGGGTTTCCTTGGCAGCAATTGGCATCCACAAAGATTTGATGCTGCTTCATTTCCATGCAGGATCAGTATTTTGTAATATGGAGGAGGAGGAGGAGGAACAGAAGAAGAAGAAGAAGAAGAAGAAGAAGAAGAAGAAGAAGAAGAAGAAGGAGAAGGAGAAGGAGAAGGAGAAGGAGAAGGAGAAGGAGAAGGAGAAGGAGAAGGAGAAGAAGAAGAATTATTACTATTATTGTGGGGTCCTTGATAGTCTCTGAAACTGGTTGTTTTCTTGCAGATGTTTCATGACCCAACTGGGGAACTGCTAGACCAGAGTGTCAAGTTTGTGGAGAGGAGGAAGAGGAGGAGGAAAGGGGTGTGTTTGATGACAAATCCATTCCACAGTGTTTCATTTAGAGTGGGGCCACTCTTGGCCCATGGAGAATTTCTGGGGGTCTCCTCCTTCCAGAATGAGACACAAGTCCTCCTCTTCCACCACCACTATCATCTGCACACACCCCTGCTGGGTAGGTCTTCTTTTCAACTTCTGGACATTTTCATTCCCGAGATTTATGCAGCCAGAGTACAAGTTGACCCGAACTGCCTGTATGAAACACTCCATTGCAGTGCTGATAGTCGGGGAAAGCACAGGTGTGTTCTGCCACAGCTGCATCTCCATGGACTGGTTCAATGGATCTCCTTCAAAGACAAAGAGCTCTTTTACATCAAGGCTTGGGAAAGAAAGAAGGACAAAGCCTTTGCCGAAAAGCTTAGAAAGTTCCACCCAAATAGGATTCATGGATGTAAAATGTTCCTCCAAGATGGATGGTCTTCCTCAAATGATCAACTGGACACTGTGTGGATCCTTCACTCCAAATGAGGCTTCCTGGGGTGCCTTGCCCTGCCTCACCCAGCTGAATTTTGCAAGTTAGCATTTCTCCATTAGCATCAGGCCCTGCCCTGACTTGCAGGGAAATGCAGGGGGCTTCATCTTTCCTAATTACCCTTGATGTTCCACCTGTCAAGCTTCTACTCACAATGGCAATAAATCAGCCATCTCATCTTTGTGGAGTCCTTAGTGCTCTCTGAGCTTGGTAGTTCTCTTGCCGATCTTTCATCACTCAACTCTGTATAACAGCATTGATGACAGAGGGGACTGTACATAAAAAGGGGGCAAACCCCACCCTCCCTTCTCGCATCAAGGATGTTACCTAGTTGGGTAATGAAAATCTGCAAGAAAACCACCAAGCTCAGAGGCACCAGGGCCTCCACAGTTTGGTCCAGAGCTACAAATATTTCTCCTCTTGGCATCTCGTCTTTGCCCATTTGTTACTTCTTCTGATGATGGGCAAGCCCTCATAACTCATCAGGGAAGTTGGGACCTTCCTGCCCCCAGACCAGGACTGTTTGTTTCATAGAATGATTCTGTCAACCTTCTTTGCAACCCTCCAGAGGCTTCCTGATTGCTCTCGAGATCAAATGGGATTTGGAATGCAGAAGAGGACCAGAGCTCCAGATGAGGACCTTCCCCCCAGGGCAGCCTTCAGACACATCAGGACTTGCCAAGAACAGCAACAGCAGTTACACAACTCCCGGATTTGCCATCTTTCAGGGAGAGGCCCTGGCCATTTGGGGGACCACTAATTAGACTGGGCTGGGGAAAAGTCTACTGGGCTACAGTGAATTAAAATGGATAGAGCACTTTTGGACTGCAAAGTGCTTCCTAATTAACATTTGCTGTGGAGCTTGCTAGGGTCCTCCTTTGGAAGAAGGAAGCAGTCCAGGAGGAGTAGCTAAATTGAGGTGACTCAGGAATACCCAACACGGCAGCTTTACAGTGTTTTTACTTCGAAGATGTTGCTTCACAGGGACTAAAGTCAGTTGGTTACTTGCCACTGAGTCAGTCCCAGCTCCTGGCAATTAGAAGGACAAACGTCCATCACTTTGACCTCTTCCCAGAAGTAGCTCTTCTAGGGTGCTCCACTTAGCATTCAGATGCTGCCTTCCTCTTTTTTTTTCCTAACCCTAAAACTTGCCAAGTATAGTTGTTGTTTTTCCTAATCCATCAACCTTTCACATCACTTGCCAAAATGATGTGAGTTTCACTTCTTCATCATCACCTCAAGGGAGCAGTCAATCCTTATATGGGTCAGGACCAATTGATTGACTATTCTTGGAGTCCCTTCTTCTGAAGGCATCTCTGTCCTCTCCAAATCTCAGCCAGGGGCCTGGTCCCAGCTCTGGAGGCAGGGTGTTTGTGTTCTAGAAGCTGCAGAGCAGAGGACATCTCCCAGGCCCACCCTGGGTGACTGGGGAGGGAGGGGCGTCTGGGGCCCAAGGATGCTGAAGACCTCCTGATGGCAGTGCTGGTGAGCCCTGTCATGTCAGGGAACACAACCTGAGGACAGGGAGGATTCTTGCTGTCCTGCCATTTATTCCACCTAATGTCACAGAAGGAGGCCACGTTTTATTTGGCAACCTTTGTTTCTGAGCACTCACTGATTTGTAATAACTTGTCAGATTTATTAGGGAATCAGAAACGCTTCCCTCTCCGCAGCTTGAAAAGCTGTTCTAGCCTAAAAGTGGGAGGAATTCACCGTTTCCCCATGAAATACTCAGATGCAATCATTGCTTATTTTCCCAACCTTGTTTTGTTTGTTTTGTTTTTTTGAGAGTGGATCGCTTGATTTACAGAAGGAGGGATTTTGGATGTTCCTTGCGTTTCCTCCCCCTGAATTATATTCCTTGAGCGAGAAGCAACTTTTTCATAAAATAGCAACCAATGTTGTATTTGTTGTGCGGTTGTAAACTGAGCATATTTAATGCTTGGTATCAAGATATAAAACAACTACAACATTTGCATAAAGCTTCATTATTTTAGGCTGACAGTTGGAGAACAAAACGTTGTCTTGGACTGAGCCTGGAGCTTGCAGTCAGGGAGCATCAAGGACCCAATAAACAGGGACGAAGCTCCTGAATTGGAGGGAGGGAGCTTTGCAGGATGGAAACTCCTGGCCAGAATACCTTCTGCACCACTGTTGGTCCACCGCAGACAGGACTTTCTGATGGCTTGTCATAGTTAACCACGGAGCTTCCATGGGTCCTTGTGCCGGTTGCCTGGCAAAGGATGGAAAAAGCTGGATTAGGGGGCTTCCATTTTGGCCACAGCCTCCAGAGAACCTGGAAGTCTCTTCTGTAGGACACTCCTTTGGGCAAATGTGCCCTCGTCCCATCAACTGGACCTGTTGGCGACAGGGAAGCACTGTGGTTCATCTCTTGCTTTCTGGGGGAGTCCTTGCTTTGCAAGCAGAGGTCCCAGATGGACGTGGCATCTCCCAAAGGCGGCCAGTCTGTGGCCTGTGCTGGCCAGGAAAAGGGTGCTTTCCTCAAGGGAAGAAGCTCAGGTGAGGAGCACTGGAGGACCTCTAAGGCCAACCTGTCCTCCTCTCCAGGGTGCCCAGAAGGCTGCAGGGAGGATAAATCCAGCAGTGACTCAAATCTCTTTCCAATCAGAGCAGCCTTGCTGGAGCAGAACAAACATCCATCGAGAGTCACTTTCTCTTGTTGTTGTTACTGTGGCAACATCTCTGTGCACCATTCTTGGCAAAATACAAAGAAATTGGTTCTTGTCTCCGTGAGCTCAGCTGCTGCTTTCTGCAAGAAGGGCACAAGCGTCCACAATAAACACAGACCACAATCCATGCGGCTCAGAGATAGACTGTCCCGGGCCAGGGAAGTTGTCTTTGACTGAGAATCCTGCTCTCTGCACTGGTGGCCACATCTCCTGCCACTGCCTTTCCATACAAACACACAGCCCTGGTGGCTCAGGAGTCGTCCTGGTGCTTCTCCAAGAGCCAACCATCTCAGGTTGGAAGGCTGAGGAAGCCCCTGGCCAGCCTGGAAGGCCCTGCTGCCAGCCAGGGCACGAGGTGCCCCTTGTCCTCGCCACGTTCCAGCACTGGGAACTGGATGTCGCTGGAGACACCCTGCTGGCTGGCTCTTTTTGGGTGGTGGGGTGGAGCCTCATCTGCAGCTCTTTGCTGAGCCCCAAGTGGGAGGCTGGTTTCCTCAGTCCAAGGGGATTCTGGTTGTGGCCTTGAGGGCCCCCCTGATGTTTCCTTAAACCCGAAGGGAAGGCAGGCAGCAGCTCGACTGACAGTTGGCCAGCAGCACCGAGGCCTCTCCAGCCTTTGAAACCATCTTCATCTCCACTAAATTTGGGCTTAAAAAGAAATGTATTTTCCTTCTTTCTTGAGGCCGGAAGGGGAGAAAAAAGCCATTGGAAAGGCCTGAAATGCTCTGGTCTGCAGAGATGATGGAGAGAAATATTCCTTCCTTCCTTCCTTTCTTCCATTTGCCCACCCCCTTCCTTCCTTCCTTTCTTTCTTTCTTTCTTTCTTTCTTTCTTTCTTTCTTTCTTTCTTTCTTTCTTTCTTTCTTTCTTTCTTTCTTTCTTTCTTTCTTTCTTTCTTTCTTTCTTTCTTCCCAGTTCAATCATGGCTGATGGAATTTGTGTTTTGCAGATGCAGTTCCTTCAGGAGCACTGTAAATTAAATTAAAGCTATTTACTCTGTATTTACAGGCTTGCAAATAAATCTCAGAAAGCATTTTTCTGGGGAAGGGGGGGGGAAGCAACAGGGAAAGGGAGACTGTATTTTCCAGGCCAAACATAACAAAACAACACACAAACCTTCATCTCATAATTACTTATTAGCCAAGGGAAAAGGGGAACAGTGAAGGGCTGAGCCTCAGAAATCAAGCTAGGAAGTCGGAATGCAGCATTTTCTCTTTTGGCTCCCAGATGCCGATGCAGGAGGTGGGGAGAGGAAGGAAAGCAGGAGGGCCTCCTTTTAAAGGGTCCTTAAAAAAAACAACAACAAAATCTCGGTCATTCCCCCCTCCTTGGCAAGTATGTACAGCGATGCCTGCATTTGAAACTGACTGCGGTCAATGAGAGCCTTTGAAAAACACCAGGGAGAGGCCGAGAGAAGGAGGAGGAACCATGCTCCTTCACCCCACGGGCCTGGAGGAGCATCCCTCATGGGCCGAGAGCTCTGTCTGGGCAAAGCCCACTCTGGCTCATTACACCTTTGCTCTGGGACTGCACCATGGTCTCCATCAGGAGGTCGCCCTTGAGGGCTCGCACTGGGCCCTCCTCTCTGGCCCATCTTGGAAGGAGATGGCTGGGATGGGGAGAGAAGATAGAGTGGAGGTTGGAGACAGGTTCAGGTTGGAGACAGACAGGGGGAGTGCGTGGGGTTGAGAAGAAAGTCTCAAGAGAAGGAGGGAGGGCCTGGGCTGCGGTTCTTTCTTCCAAGACAGGCTAAAGAAGTGGGCAGACCAAGGAATCTGCAGACCATGGATTGAGGATCCAGATCCTTTGTCTCCCCAGATCAAAGGAATGTGGGGATCATGAGGGAAGGAAAGGGATTTGTCCTGGCCAAACACACACACCACCCTTGATCTAACAAGCTCCTCTGGTGTAGGGGGAAAGGAAGCCTTGGGAGGAACGAGAAGCTTGTGAGCGATGCATGTTGGAAAGGGGAGGCCTCTGCAACAGGGCCCTTTCCCTGGTGGCCCCTAAGCCAGACCTCTAAGCCCCCAAGCCAAAGAAGGATGCCCTCAACCCCGGCTGCTGGAAGACAGAACAGCTGGGGTGGCTGGTTCACAGGGCAGAGGAAACCTGGAGACCTGGGCTGTTTCTTTCCAAACCCAAGTTGAGTGCAGCCCCAGTCGTGTCTGAATTGGGGACGTTGCGGTGGGCCCACCTCCCTGAGAGGTTTGCCTGCGCCACTGCCTGGGTTGGCCAAAGACCGACAGAGAAGGCTCTTTTGGGGGTGGCCTTGTCTGCGACAGAGAAAGCAGCTGTGGAAAAAGAGTGGGGCCACCCCGCAAGCTGCTCTCCCTAATTTTACCCAGGCCATTTCTGGCCCTCCCTGGGAGGCTCATCCGATGACCTTGAAGAGCCCCTGGAAATCCTATCACTTCAGTTGGGCTTCTTACCGGTGTCAAGTGATTGGGCTGGATTGCTGTGGTTTTAGCTTTTTTTGACATTTTAAAATCTTTCTGTTATTTTAAAAGTATTTCTTACCCCTTTCCTATGAATTATTTATTGCATAAATAATACATTACTGCATTATGGTTTACAGCTGGTATGTGAAGGCACAGAACGGAACTGGTCCTATCCAACTCCCCCCACCCCATCCAACCACCTTCCCACTCCTTGGAAGCTGCACACTCATCCCAGACTTCCCTCTAGAGGGGCCGAGTCCATCTGGAGTCTTCTTCTGCAAAAAGGCCCCTGAAATGCAAGGAGAAACTGGCTACCTCCTGCACCCCTTTTTCTTGGGAAGCAAAACCGAGCGGTGTTCTCCGCTGTTTAGAAACAAGGGACTGAGAGCGGCTCCTTGGAATGGATCCTTCAGGCAGAACTAAGAGAAGGATCCCTTGGAAGGTCCATACTGGCTGATCCCTACACCAAAGGAAGACTCCTTCCTGACCAGGGGCACCTCCTGTTTTGGTTTCCGTGTGGGCAGCCACCCCTGTCCTCAGAAACTCAGAAGGGGACCAGTCATTTCCTTGCATCTAGAGAAACAGAATTGTGCATCAACTGCATATGGGTGCCAACACATCCCACATGTGTCCTCCGATAATTTCTCCCAGAAGATCCTAGGTGGAAACCAAGAAGGGTTGCACTAGATGAAGACCCAGCACGTGGTTCAAGTCCAGCCTGTTTTCTCAGCCTACACTGCCAGAAGCTGCTGCCCAGAAAGCTGCTCCCAGTAGACCATCTGTCCTGCTGAGTCAGAGGGGAACAGAGTTGCTCTTATTTTGAGGTAACAAAATACCATCCTACTCCTTTCTGGTGTCCCAGTAATTAAAGCCAAGAGGAACCAGGAATCTAATGCAAGTTTAGAGTTTAACATGAAAATATCAACGTGAAAATATCAACAAAAGGCCTTCTTCTTCTTCTTCTTCTTCTTCTTCTTCTTCTTCTTCTTCTTCTTCTTCTTCTTCTTCTTCTTCTTCTTCTTCTTCTTCTTCTTCTTCTTCTTCTTCTTCTTCTTCTTCTGTTCCTCCTCCTCCTTCCTCCTTGTGTCTTGTCTGTTAATGGCAAGCCTGCCATCTCTCTGACCCTTTGGGAGAGCTTTGGAGTAAACATGCTTAAAATAAATAATTGCCTCTCTCAGATCCCTCTGAGATCAGGCCTCGGGGAGGTTATCTGAGCTGTTCTAATACGACACTCCACACCCCCAAGACATCTTGGAGAGCAGGGTGGACACATGGCCTGGCTCTGAAGGGCTGAGCAATATTGGAGGGCCCATTTTGCATGGACAGGAAAGGTCTCATCAAAGCAGCCTGAAATCTCCCTAATGATGTCATTATTCTCCTACATTATTTTTAGGACCTGCTATTTCCTCTTGCATGAAGCCTCATTAGGACCATGTGTTCTCATTTTTTTTCAGGCAGCATGAAAACCCTGATAATCCTTGATTGCTGTGTGTGTGTGTGTGTGTGTGTGTGTGTGTGTTGGGAAAGAGATTGACTGTCCATTTCTGGACCTCTCTTTGGCCCCCTGCTTCTCACCATCTCCTGAAGAGCCTCTCAGAACTAGCCTTGCCCTTCTATTTGAACAGCAGGAGAAGCATAGCTGGAGAATGCAAACCTGAAGCCAGTTGTGTCTTGTGGTGTCATGGCTGGAGAAGATGCTTTCTCTCCTCCGTTTATCAAGCAGGTTCTCAGTGGGAAGGGGAGACTTGGAAGGGAGCATTGGTGCCACACAAAGGAAGACAAGGAGGGGGAGAATTCTGGGATTCCACCAGGTTAGAAACGGTGGGAGAGGGCGGGGGGAGAAATGTAGGGTGCCAAAAAGGGGTCTTCACTGCTTGAAACCCCCAGCTGCTGCCGGTCAGAATAATCAGCTCTGATGGGCTCTCTTCAGCTTCCTTTCAGCTGGGAAGAGAGCAGTCCTAGAGACTTCCACCTTCTCGCCATCAGAACCAAGTCAAGAAATCAAGTCAAGAACTGAACAACCAACATGTCCTCTTCAGTGTGTCACTAACTGAGGCCTCTTTGAGACTGGAGGTTCCTTTCCTGTCCTTTAACAACCTTGTCCCCGTGTTGTGGGTTCCTACTGTCCATCTCCAAGAAGCAAACAGGAACTCCTGATAAAATGGGGCTAACAGAATAACAGGGTTGGAAGGGTGCTTGGAGGTCTTCTAGTCCAACCCCCTGCTCAAGCTTGAGACCCTGTATCACTTCAGACAAAGAGCTGATGAAGCTCGGAAAGGTGTCTCTCATACCCGTCCTCCTATCCTTCCATTCTCAAGGGCAGGACTCTCTGTGTCGGCCTCTATCAGGAAGCCAAGACTGGGTGCTGGCACGGCAGCCCTCCACCTCTTGAAGTCTCTGCCTGGGCCTCCCTCTCAGTGGCTCCATTCTGACCTGGTGGGGAAGGCAGAGGCAGTGAGGCTGGGAGGATGCTGAAGCCTCTTTGGAGCACATCCTTAGGTAGGTAGCACCAAGCATTGCACCGACCGAGGAGGATTTAAAGGGTCCAGGACTTTCCCAGAGAAGGAAAGGAGACGCAGAAAAAGAAGAGGAAGGAAAAAGACCAATCAACCAGGCAGATTCAGAAGAGGCTGGGGGCCTTTCCCCTCAAAGGCCGTCTCTCAAGATGGAGGCTGCAGTTGGAGAGCACTGTTAGGTATCAAGCCACACCTGGCTTTCAGGGGCTGGGAAACGGTCAATGCCGCTCATCTGTCTGCAGGCAGAGCTCACAGGGAGCAAAACCTCATCGCTGTCTTTGGATCATCCCAATCAGGCAGCCATTCTGAAGGGAGCACTAAAGAGAAAAGGCCATGGAGCAGAGTCTGGCAGAGTGATCTCAGGGGGACCAAGAGGGGGGTCTGGAGCCTCCAGATGGGCTTGTTGTGACCAGCAAGGGCTTCAGATGGGCCGGGGGGGGGAAGGAGAGCACCAGGGTTGCTGCAGGCAGTGGTCTCTGCCAGGGACCCCTTGCTATGCCCAGGCTCGATGTGGGCATTGTGTCTGCGGGGTGTGTGAGATGCGCCTCCCTGTCAGGGTGAGGGGAGCTGAGTGCAGGAGGTGTGTGTCCCCCGACCCCTTCAGTCCCTTTCTGAGGGTTTGAATTGTGCCCAAGAATGGAGCTGGTGCCCCCACATGGCTGCTCCTTCTATGGCAGACCATGAAAAAAAGGTGCTTTGCCGGCAAAGGAGGGTAGCTGCTGCTCCTGGAAATCTTTTGCCCAGCACCCCAGCAGCTGCTTCTCCCTCCTCAGAGGAGGGACGGACCCCCTTTCTCCCCACAGGCCAAGCTGGCCCCTGCCTGCCTGGCCCGTTCCTGCCTGAGAGGTGGGTGGGATGCTCAGCACTGACCCCCTCCTTGCTTGGAGGCTTGGCCAAGGAGCTGGGCTCTGCTAGCCTTCTTGAGGCTGCAGAGGGACCCCAGCATTTTGCACCCCTTCTTGCACCCTTGAGCGGGTGCCCAGGCAAGGGGCTTTGCTGAGAAAACCTTGTGAGGAAGAGAGGCCACCGTCAGCACCCCCGGGGTCTCCGGTGCCTCATTTCAGCACAAGCCACCGGTTAATTTCTAGCTGAGCAGAAGAAAAGTTTGGCTTGGTATGAGCCACCACTGAGAAGATGCCCCCCTCGATCTCAGCTCTGCTTCCCCCACCCGGGGGGGAGGGGGGGAACTGAGGGAAGGGCTTTTCTCAGCAGGGGACTGGCTGTCCCAGTGAAGCCCAGAGCTGCCTTTCCCTCTTCCCAGCCAGCCTTTTGTTACTAAGTCCTCACTAAGTGGGAACAAATGCAAATCCTGCAGTGGGAGATGGCCGGTTCTGTCTTCCATCTTGATAATTGAGTTTTTAATGGACTTGAAAAGGTTTTGCGTTCATCCTGCTCCTACAAGATGTTTGACCTGGTTAGCCACCAACCCACTCAAATCTCTCCAGAAACCCCCCTTAGCATGATTCTCATCCATCCATTCTTATTTACTTAAATGGTTTCTATGCCCCACCCCCACCTCACTCCCACAACTTGGGAAGGCTAACATTAAATCAAAACCATAGCAATCCCACTCACTCAAAAACCAGGCAGCTGAGGTCCTGAAAAATGCTTCCACCCAAAAGCCCTGCTACCCAACCGCCGGGCTCTCCTCTCCTCCTAGCCCCTGCCTTTGGGGGCTGCGCTGGGATGGTGACCCCTTTCCAAGCCCCTTTTCTCTCCAGCCCAACAGGGTGGGTCCTCGCCTGGGGTTTGGACTTCCTGTGACATGGCTAGTTTAACTTTCTGCATGACTGGGCCTTTTCCAGGTTAATGGGTGGGATCATAAATTAACTCTATTTTTGTGTTCTCACCACTAACTGATCCCCTTCCCTCCCAACTGCCCCCCTTATGAGACCCACTTACGTGTGTCATGAGAATGGGGTTAAGACTTCTTCTACCTGTGCGTATTCTGCTTTTCATATGAAGTCTCCTCCAAACTTTTCCTTGGTGGAAAAACAGTAATAAGCCCAAAAGCAGACACCCCACAGGACCCCAGGGGAGCCTCAGTCTAAGGCCTCTGAGCAGCTTCTGAGTAGATGATTCGGAGATGCCCCTATATAAAACAATTCTTGGGTTCTCGCTCTGAAAATGGAGACTGGGCTTCTGCCTCCTTTCTCTCTTGCAAGGCCTCTGAATTTGAGGAACTTGGTGTCCCTCAAACCAGTTGCCATCCCTGCAACACCTGCCAAGGAGGTCTTTCCCTTTATTTGCTTCTCCTCTTTGCAGAAATGTTGTTTCTCTGCCCCCCCCCCCCATAAATCAATTTGGCAGCTGGGAGAGCAGAAACGCAAGTCATGGGAAAGCTGCTCCTAGCATTGGCCAACCTCTTCATCATCGCTTGAGGCATGACTTCCTCTTCTGATGATTCAGAAGATGGACAGCAACAAGAGCATGGAGGAAGGGACGCTCATGCCAAGGGTCCAAGAAGGAAGCAGCCAGGAAACTCCCCCCCCCCCGCCNNNNCCCCCCCCCCCCCGGAGACTGAAGACGCAGGGATGTTCTGCAGCCAGACAGCCATGGGAAAGGGGGCCTTCTGGATTTCCTTCCATACCCCCCCCGAGTCTCCCCAGCCCAGATCAGATCATCACCATGGATACTTCTGAGGCTAGCAAAGCAAAGATTTGCTCTAATGAGCTGGGCCAACGGTCAGCTGTTTTGTAAGCATTCATGTATAATAAGGAGAAATAACAGCATTAGCCGGCACTGGCTTGGCGATCTGTCATAGGACAAAGGAAGTATTGGCACCTTGCTATGTTTCAGACAATGCTACCAATCAATGCCCCTGGGGGGGCGGGGAATGGAATCAAACATGCCCCCAGGCTGAATCTTCCAGCAAATACCTTGTCTGGCCATGGGGTGGTGATTGAGCTGAGGGGGAGGATGGAACCAAGGTTGAGCAATCCATCACAGGGTCCCCTCAGATGCAAAGGCCAAGAGATGGATTGTCCCCACCCACCTCTGGATAATCACATTTATTTATTTAAAACATTTACCTAGCTGCCCATCTTATGTTGAACAGCTAGCAGCTATCCCATCTCTGCCCCCTCTTTCTCCCTTGCATCTTAGCACCCCATTTCCTCTTATTCTAGATGTTGTCATTTTCTACCCACCACCCTCCCTATCATTCTGCTCCACAGAAACTCGAGCATGGAAGCAAAGAGTCGCAAGGCAGTTTGAGTCCCGTCTGGGATACCCTGGTTTGGCCTTTCCCAGAAGTTCAGCTGCCCCCTTGATTACCTCCCAAGCCTGGCTTGCTTCCTCTGCTTCATCAGGCGGGCTTTGCCACATCCCCTGGCAGGGGAGAGTGACCTCTCCCATTCTGGGCATCCTCCCCAGGAGAGAAACGCTGAACATCAGTAGCTCAGCTGAGGGTCGAATTTCACTGCTTAATGGTGCTGTCTAAACTGGCCCTAAGTGCTTGGCGTCCACCCAAAGTCCTTCACTTAGGCCAGGTGGATTTCTTCTGGAGAAACGGAGCTGCCCACTAACTCCCAGGGGTGCCAGTTCCCTCTTGTCCTTTGCTTTGTGCTGGGCATTGTGCAACTGGCATTCAGAGCTGGGTGGCTTTGTGTTTGGCTTGATACCAGAGGCCTTCACCCAGGGATCTCATCTGGCAAAGGAGAGACAGGAGAAGGGGCTTCAGCGGCATTAGGCCCAGCCAGCCTGGATCCCACCTCTCATCAGAGCCTGGTCAGGTAACGTGGAGAGCTGGGCCTTTCTGGCTGAAAGTCCCAGAAGCCCCTTCTCAGGCTGGCTGCTCAGCCCAGCGTCATAAATGGCTGGCCGTTTGTTCCACCCCCCCCAATCTGTTCTCCAATGAGGCTGCCCTTTCTTGCAATGGACAGTTAGCCTTGCCAGCCCCAGCCCTGTGCCTCTGCCTCCCTCCTCCAGGCAACCCCCATCTGCCCAGAGGCTGAATTCCAGCCCACCCTCCCCCTCCCAGCCAAACCGCTCTGATGACGTGCCCGGTCCCTCTGCAATGGAGCCCCGTCCCCTGCCTCCCTGGTGGACAAGCCCAGCTATTGTGCTGCAGAGAAAAGGGCTCTGCCTCCTTCTTGGAGTTTCATTACTGTGTTGTCAGCCAACAGGTTTGCAATCTGGGATGACAAAAGTCTTCTTCACCAGGGGTTGTGATCCCTGCACAGAAAACAAACAGAACAACAAGAGGCAAAGAGGCTGGAGGACAGCAATGGCTGTTATCCCAGCATGTTCTGTGCTGAGCTGGTGCCAAGACAAGGTCCCCGGTCGTATTGAAAAGGCAGCTGCCAGCCTGAGACAACAGGTGGAGCCTGAATGGGGCAAGTGGTGCGGCCGCACAGCAGTCATGTGGCGCAGCAGAGCCAGGCAGCGAAACCCACCCACCCCACGGCTGCTGAGCTGCAGCTCCAGGTCCCCCCTCGAGAGAAAGCGGCTTCCCAAGGAGACGGCAAATCACCTCCCAACTGAAAGGCCCAAGGAGCCGAAGAGAAGGCAGAGGCCGAACGGTTCCCAAAGGGCCTGGGGGTTGCAGGAGGGGACTCGGGCTTAGGGAGAAAGCAGCGACCGAACAGCCGGGGTCAGCAATCGCCAAAGGTGGAGGTTAGCCACAGTGGGGAGGGGGCTGGGCAGGCCGCTCTGGGGAGGGACGTGCAGATATGCCATCCCAGTCAAGAGCCCCCTGATGTCCTGGAAGATGGTCCCTGGAGCGAAGGGGCTTTTCGGGAAGGGAGGCTGCTGGAGACCCTGCTCTAGCTAGGGCCAAGGCCTTCTTGGTGCTCTGGAAGTAGCCAGTCTGGGCTTCAAGGAGTGCCAGAGAGAGGGCAGAGGAAGGTTCCTTTATGCTCCCTGAGCTGACTGGCCACAACTGACCTTAAGGGACAATTCTGAATGGTCTTTGATGTGGCTAAGAAGCCCCAGAAACTGCACCTGCAGAGCCAAATACTTGCCTTCTCTTTCACATACACACAATCACATTTATCTTGAAGAGCTGTTTTCCAGGGAAGTCAAAAGACGGGTTGTGCGGTTATGGGAAAAAGGCTCTCTTGGAAAAGTTGAAACGCCTCACTCTTGGCTCAGTTTGGGGATGCCCAGGAACAGGTGGTGACCTAACAGCTGCAGCCTTGAGAGGAACCCATTTTTTCCTCTTTCGCCCCCCCCCCAAGCTCTCCCAACTGATGGAAACCTCAGCTGGGTTGCAAACATGGGATGCCATGTGTGGCTACAAGAGATTCTGGTGCATTTCCAGCCAGACCAGCAATGCAGCCTAATCCATGATGCATGAACACATTGATCTTCCTGACTCAGAGAATGTGGCTTAATGAACCCCTGCTAACTGATCCTTTTTATTCTACCACCCCTTGCTAATATCTAACGACTCCTCCTCCCGGCGAGGTACCCTGTAATTGGGAAGGAGTTTTGGTCTTGGATGCACAGAGAGGGTGAACTGCTTTTTTTTGGCTTCTCAGCTATTGGCATGTTGAAACAGACGCTTAACTAAGCCAGTTATTAGGAGAGAAAGCAGCGTATTTTTTAAAAAACCACTGAGGAAGAATAAGAAGAAATGCCTTTATGATTTTTGGTGTGCCTCGTTCCTCATACGGAGCGGCCAGAGACACCAACATATCTTGAAACAGCTGAATTTTGACATGATCCACGGAAACAGGNAAATGCCTTTATGATTTTTGGTGTGCCTCGTTCCTCATACGGAGTGGCCAGAGACACCAACATATCTTGAAACAGCTGAATTTTGACATGATCCACGGAAACAGGTGCCCAGCTTTGGGGTAGCTGGACTGCAGCCCATTCGGTTGGCACTCAGAAAATGTACATTACTTAGCAATGTAGATTATGCTGACTTTTTTTTCCTGTGGCATTCCATCTGGCAGTTTTCAAAACCCAGGATTAATTATGGTGGGGCTTTGGGCTTTTTTCCTCTCCCGTGCCTCCAAACTCACATCCCTTCCTAAGATGCTTCTGCTGATGCGAGACAGTGCCCTGGCCCATTTTGGTCAGATGACAGGGGGCAATGGCATACGTCTCCACTGCACGAGGAGGACCGGTGGTGTCCCCAAATCTTGTCTGGTCATACTTGGAAAGTTCTGGATCTCTATTTGACTTTATATCACCAGCCCCTTCCCAGGCAACCAAGAACCTTCAGAGAACCTTCTCCCCCTCCACCAAGCAGCTGTTGTTTCAGGGAGGGGGAAGAGGGGGGAGGGGAGGAGGATGGGGCTCATGATGCTTATTAGCAGCTGCAGGAATTGCACCAGGAACTCCAAACGTTGCTTACAATGTGATGAGCCTCAGAGGTTGCAACCAAAGTACAGGGAACAAATAGCAATAGCACTTAGACTTATATCCCACTTTATAGTGTTTTACATCCCTCTCTAAGCGGTTTACAGAGGCAGCTTATTGCCCGCAACAATTTGGGTCCTCAATGTGGGGTTCACTGGCCATTCACAGGTACAACTCCTTTTCACCCATGAAGGCCACCTTGGAGAGTGTTTCCCTCAATGCTCCCCAAGTCCCGGCACTGTTACTCCCACCAATGAGTAGCTAGAATCAGACCTGCCCTGTATCCTGGACAGCCCTTTCAAGTAGAGTGCATCAACTCCTGAGCCTGTAAGCATTTAGACTGTGCAGCCAAATCCCCCAAGGACCACCTCAGTCTCAGGTCATGAGAGCTTTTTCCCACCACCATCTTCCTAACACTCCCTCCACCCCCTTTTAAAAAAGCAAGGATGACAAGGATGGGGAGCAGGACCTCTGCATGGAAAACCGAAGTCCATTCAAATCTCTGAAAATCCTGGCCCAATTTGTGAGACAAGAATTTCCCCACTGGGAAGACATGATGCCAGGGAAGAGAGCAAATGGGGTCTCTCCAAGCCAACCTACCGGAGCTATTTATTTAGGAAAGTTAGGATATGTAGAAGTGGCCACTGGGTTCCTCCTCGCAGATGTAGGAGAGACGGAGGTAGGTCTCCATACACCTCCCCAGCAGTCCCCAAAGCAGTCTTGGCCCCCTCTTCTTTTGTCCTCCTCGTGGAGTCCAAGGTTGTCTCTCGGCCAGCCAGGTGCTTTTAGAGAAGAACTTCTGGGTAGTCAGGAGGAAAGTTTCCAAGAAGTTAAAAGTAGGGCAAGATGGAGAGGAGCCACGTGAGATCAGAGGGCCAACCTCCTATCCACCAACAGGAAAATTGGTCTTACATTAAAGTCTGGATGTGTTTGATTTCTTTTTCTCTTTGGGGGAAAAGAGGTAAACTAAAATGAAGTCTCTGAAGTTCAGGGAGGAGGTTTTCTTCACCCAAGGAGGTAGCCGCAGCTGAAGTCAGTTCAAAAGCAACCAAGGCTTTCGGTGGTCTCCAAGGTCAGGCACAGCAGGATGGGGTGGCTGAAAGCCCCCTCTGTTGAAAGCCTTCATCCCACCAGGCATCCAGGCCTTCCTCAAATGCTGATTTGATGGCAACCTTCCCTCCCCCAGACCCATTTCCTTGGCTTGGCTCCCCTTAACCCTTTCCCTTCTTTGTGTGTGTGTGTGTGGGGGGGACACATGGAAAGCGGCTGCACAGCTCATGTGGCGCTTCCAAAAGGACTGTCAGACCCGAGAGGAAGAGGCGATGTCCCTGCAGAAGGATTTGACCTTCCTAATCTAATTTGCTTTAAATTTAAAATGATACTTCATTCTCTTATTATAAGGAGCCATGCCATTGGCTTGTAAAGATCATCGTTTCTTGTCTTTCCAACTGTAATAAATCCAATTCAAGCACGCTCTTGATTTGGAATCTGTCACAACAAGACCCAGAGGGCACAGCTCCGTGGATGAGATCCTGGAGAGGGGCCATGGGGGGGGGGAGGGGAAAGGGGGAGGCAAGCTGGCCAAAGAGATGAAGCAAGGCAATTGCCCGGCTTGGTCCTCTCGGCCAGCCGCCCCTTCTTCATGCGAGGCGGGTGAAGAGACGCTCGTTATTCAGCCATAAAGAGATTACCATGGCAGGGCAGACAGGCTGGCTGCAGGGACGCCTTCCTTCTTGGCTTGGGGATCCATCTGGCTCTTTCCGGGCCTTTCTGCAGGCTGTGAGGGCAACCCTCCCTGGGTATTCTTCCTGTCCAGGATCCTTGACTGGCACGTGGGCAGGAGACGCAAAGCATGGAGATGAGTTTTGATGTCTCCCCAGAAAGATCCCTCTCTGTGGGCCTTGTGTTCAGAAGAAGGTCCCCAATGAGGGGCTTCTGGAGAGGGTCTGGACCTTTAGAGGATCCTGGCAGGTGATGTTTGATAGGGCGAAGCTGAGGCTCTTCTGGAGAAGAATCCTCCAGGGTCCCTGTAGGGTTTTACCCCAGGCAACAACTGTTTGCCATGATTGTATTGGATCATGTCCCTAAAAATCAAGCTTGCGTATCAGCAACCACAGCCACACAGGGAGCAAAGGCAGGCAAGCCACACATCTGATAAAAGAAGAAGAGGAAGGTACTTAAAGGTTTGAGCCCAATATTTATTCGCTCATCTCATTTTCTTCTCAACATTGCTCTGAAGTTTGTTTTTCATTTCCATTTAATTTCCAAGTAAAAGACTAAATAGGTGATCATTCAGGCTGGAATATGGGCTGGCTCACAGAAGCCAGAACCGCACCATGATGTGGGTGTGTACTTGCTTGCCTACCATACAAAGCCTTTATGGAATTATTGAATGCTTCATCTTAACACGTGAACTCAGAATGAAGGGGTTGCACCTGCATGACACTCTGAACCACAATCCAGCCAGCCATATTCCACCTGGCAGGTGGTGCCAACTCTGACAATTGGAAGGAGAGATCTTAGAATTTGAAGAGAAGACAAATTGAGGGGGGAATCTGTAAATATTGGTCCTGATATAAATATCCACTTGACCAAAATGGCCTCTGAACATATTGCAAACTTGGTCTGGTGGACCTCTGTGGGACAGGAAGCTCCACTGAGCTCCATGGGGCTTCAGAAAACCAGCACAAGCTCTCTTCTAGGACCTGTCCTCTTGTGTGTGTGTGTGTGTGTGGGGTGTTGGTTCTTAAGTGGCATGGAAAAATATTGAGTAATGTCTTGTTGACCTGTGACCTGGGAATGCTTTCTCTTGAAAGGCTGGGTTAATTCTGGCTTTGTAAGTCTTGTGGAGCAGCTGAAAGCAGAGAAGGTCTGAGCTTTTGACCTCTTCTTCAGCTGTTCTGAACAGGCAGGGCTGGCCTCTGTGCCATTCCTCACCTCAGAACAACTGGCTGGGCCTTGTGCTGCCTCGGTCTTGAGCCCTGAGTCCACCCATGGTTGCAGGTGCCCTTGCCTGGGCTGTGGAAGGAGGCTGATAACGCAGAGTTTCCATATCTCCCATGCCAGCCATTCTCTCCTTGCCCATCTGAGAGAAAGAAGACCCCTTCCCCCAACCTGGGAGGACTTCCAGCAGTTTCTACCTAAGCTCCAGAATCTTCCTTGAAGGATCCCAGCCCTTTTGTATCAATTGCAGTGACAAGATAGCAGCATGTTCCGTCTCCCTTTACACATCACATCAGAGAGTTTGCTGATCCCGTTTTTGACTAATATGCCACTTAAATTAGGAACAAATATGGTATTCATCACGGGGAAAGTTGCATTATGGTCTGCGTGAAGTTGCGACTGTCTAGGCTGGAGGGAGCCTTGTCCAGTGAAATCCTGTCGCAGTGCATGTACGCAAGGAAATTAAAGTTTGCTTTTCTCTTTTCCTGTCCTTTGAGCAGTCCTCGTCTGTCTTCTTCCATTTGATGGCAGGGAAATAGGAGGCCCACAAAAGCCCAACTTCAGAGCCTCACAGCGGGAAGAGAAAGCCGTCCTCGGAGCTCTCCAATTTCTTTCAGAAAAAGCTGTTAAATCTGAATGGCTTTCAATTGATTATTCCTTTCTCTGGGTTGCTGGAATAAACTCTGAAATTTTCAAAGAGGGACATGAGCTGCGGCCAGACCGTCCTTTGAATGGCAGTCGCAGAGCTTGGATGCCAGCGAAGGCTTTGAACGTTCAAACGGAGTCTGAGATGAGCAACCGTCTCTTTCACTTGGCCGAGTTCAGAGGATGCGAGCAACTCCTCCATCGCGGTGCTCGGGGAGGGGAGGAATCCGACTCCCAGAAACTCAGAACCAATTCACCGGTTCCCCAAAGACACAACCTCACTTACGGCAGGAATCGGCCATTTCGGCAGGCTGGAAAAGGAGGTTTCCCTCGATATATTTGGAGAAATCCAGCTGTACAAACCTGGTGATGGGAAGGGTATTTCCTCTAAAAGCCAGAGAACACTTTCCACTTGAGGTTGGGGGAGGATTATGCACCGTCGTTTCTCTGAATGGGTACTTTGTCATAGAGAGTGCAGAAAGGTCACCTTGTCCAAGAATGCAAAGAGTCTCCAGGCCATCAGCTGTCTGAAATATTTGGGCAGGTTTAACTCCCTGGCTTGGAAGTGACAAATTGGTGTCACGAACATACAAAGGGAGAGCTTTGAAGAGCTGGGACATTTGGTCTCGTTAGGACCCCTGGCACGGGGTGGCCACGGGAGGGGAGATGTCAATGTGGCAGGTGGGGCTGTGTGGGTGGCTGCAGCTGCCATGTTTGTTTTTAGGACTATCTCCTGGCTCCTGGCCTCCCTTTTCACCAAGGTGGCTGGAGTCCCTCGCGGCAGGGGGCCGCCCTCCACCATGGCACTAATGGACCTTCCCGTGTTTACAAACCTTTCTGTGGACATCCTGAAAAGTTCAAATGCGGGAAGGAGACAAATGGCTTCAGCATGGCAGGCCTGAGAGGCAAGGGACACTCCATCTCCAGAGTCCAGGCATTTTGACCAACATCCCGATGGGAAGGCAAAACCTGGGACTTGATCTGGCTCACGATCCCAAAGGGCTGGTGCACCTCTGCCAGAGTTTAACCCCAGCCCTTTACCCATGGCACCATTTAGTTTATTAGACCCAGCAGCAGCAGAAAGCACTTAACAGATACTGAGGATATCTGTTAAATGACCTTCCCTCTCTACTTGCTGATGGCTGAGATCCTCAGGGCAGGCTATGCTACAAGTGCCACAGGCTCCAGAAAGCCACCTCACCTCCTTTTGAAAAGCTCTTCTGCTTGAATCGGGGCAGTGCTGCTTATGATGTCTTCTGGGTGCCCCTTGGAGACTTTATCCAGGGCCTCCCTTGATAAATGCAGGGTGAATGCCTTCTCTTTCTTTGACCATTATTTTAATGAGTGTGTGTTCTATTGATTTACTGTACCATTTTATGACTGTATTTAAATGATGCTCTAATTGTAAACTACGAAGGGAAGCAAGCTATAAACAGAACATCACTAACAAATAAGGTCATTGTGTGGTCCTCACTGTGGCAACTGTTTGCTTGCAGTCACCTGTCTTCATTGCCTCCTGTTTGCATGATTAAAACTTGACTCTACAGTTGCCAAAGGCTCAAACATTTCTATAGGTACCGGCATGAAACGGGACCTGATAAAAATGCAGGGAAAACCTGGAGCAAACTCATGTAGCATTTCAAGGGAAGATAGGACACAGAATTTGCCTAAGGTAACTGAAACAGGTACCTGAGCTGCATCCAGCTTCCTCAGGAGCCCTAGAGACCACTGTCTGGCTGACTGTTGAAAATAAAATGGGAAGATTAAAGAGCTCTTAAAAGGTCCTAGCAGACAAAGGTCTTGTAAGACCTTTAATCTTCCTGTTTTATTTCTCCTAGTCTAAGAAAACAAAACACCAAAGTTTTGTGGTCTGCAAACGTGTGCCTGCCTGCCTGCCTGCCTGCCTGCCTGCCTATCTATCTATCTATCTATCTATCTATCTATCTATCTATCTATCTATCTATCTATCTATCTATCTCATCCACCCATCCATCCATCTACCATTTAATTGTCTCTCCAATCTTGTGAACGCCGGAATAAGGAAATATGTGAAAACTGCAGAGCCCGGATGCTCTTGTCCATTGTCTTGAGAATACCCACGAAGCTGACTTTGGGCTTATTGCCATGTGCAAACCAAGCTGAGACCCTCATGACTCACAAGAGGCCAGTGTAGAAGAAGGACCCTTGTCCTCAGTGAGAATTGTCAAATGGTCCAGAGGCCTGCAGGCTCAGACTAACATTTTAAGAATGTAGTAAAATGCAGTGTTGTTTTTAGAGCATGCATTTAAACTGCTATCTAAAAATGCTCCTTTACATTTGGCAATTTAAAAGTGAAAGTATGTGACCGCACCTTCCCAGCTTGCTAGTTGGTTTAGTTTTCCTCTGAGATTTTTGTTCTTCTTTTTTCTTTTCCAGAATTTCTATGCATCTGCTAGTCTTGCATAGATATCTGGAGGGCAGGACTGTCTAATTTTTATAATGAAGACCTTTGAACAAACCCCACACCTAAACCCCAAACCCTACAAGCGAATGCATTGGACTCATGGATGGATCACACGAGTAGAATGTCTTTTTTTGTTTTTCATTTTTTCTCTTAAAATCAGATTGAGCAAACGTCAATTGTAAGTTATAAACCAGGAAAGCACCATCTGGCTCATGAAGTTAGCCGCATTAAAATACGAAGATATTAACAAATGCTTCCCTCTTTGAAGAATATTCAGTAGGTAGTGGCATTTTGGGAGAGGGAGAAAAAAATGTGTTACTGTCAGGCAGTTCCTTGTATTTGCAACTTTCTTTTTTATTAAGTAGCTATGGCAACTTGGCACGTTACTCACCCAACTAGAGTTGCGATAGCATCTTTCCAGGCAGAGAGCTGTCCTGCCCTCCGTGTTCTGCTGAAGGCGGTGGCTGCGAGGGAGAGAAGGCGGGCTTTGCACTGCACTTCATCAGTGGCGCTGCTGGCATTTTGCTTTGTGGTTCAAACACCCAACTGGCATCCTGTCCAGGCGTCTGGCAAGATGGCTCTCCTCCCCTTCCTTTCCCTAGCCTTCCCTGCCTGACTGGAGGCTCAGGCATTTGGGAACTGGCCCTCAAACAGCTCACCTGGTCCTGGATCTGACCCCGAGAATCAAGGGGTGGCTAGTGAGGCTTCCAAATCAAAGTTTGCTTTCTTCCTCTTGTAAATTATAGCAAAAGGCAACAGGCGGGAGCTAAGGAAAGCAGAATAACAGAATACCAGTCGGAAGGGACCTGGGAGGTCTTCTAGTCCAACCCCCTGATCAAGCAGGAAACTGTAATCCATTCCAGACAAATGGTTGTTCAATCTCTTCTTAACAGCCTCTAGCATTGGAGCCTCCACAATTTCTGGAGGCAAGTCACAGGAGCAGCCTTGCCTCATCTTGGCCAAGGCTCAGCGTGAGGGGTAGGTACTCCAGTCCCAGTGCCCTGTTCTTGGGGGCTGCACGCACCGTTTGTACACTCACGGTAGGGCAGTCTCAGAGTTGCCCAACTCCTACTCTCTCTCTCTCTCTCTCTCTGTGTGTCCCCTGCACGCTCTGCCCCATTTCTGCTTCTTGGCTCTGCATCTGGGTTGCATGGGGACGAATCTGGACAGAGGCAGGTCTGTTTTCGAAGGCTACCCAACTCAAGCAATGGGAGTTCTGGGCAGCCAAACTGTTTTGTTGGAGGGTTTTCCTTTTGGTTGGGTTCTTGCTTTCACAAAAGGCTACGCCCATCCCTCAACCCACAATGCTTGTGCAGGAGATGCACAGAAGAGACCAGTCAACAGGACTGAAGAGCCCTCCAGGTAGTTAAGACTACAGCTCACCCTGCAGCTGGAGAGCCTTGCTGGGGTTTGGGGGGGGCAGGTGGTCTTGATCCTGGGTCTTTCCATATCCTGCCATTGCATGACCCTCTGCTAGGCCTGGGCGCTGAGGAGCTGCTGGGGCCCCTGTGACACAAGGCTGGTTCTAAAGGAAGGAAGGCCACACGCTCCACATCACACAATTCACAACTCTGTTCTCCCTCTGAGTAAAGCAGCTTGTTCCCATTGCAGGCCACAGCACACAACTTTGCTGCTTCCCATCGCTGCCAGGCAGGCCCAGCTTCAGTCTGGGGCCTGTGAAATCACCCTGACAAACTCAGGCCAGGCAAAGCTTCCCTTCCACACCGGACAAAGGAGCCCCCCCTTGGGCAGGCCAGGAGTTGCCCTCCTTGGCACTTCGCAGACCTTTCACCCTTCGCTTTTTCTGGGGCGGGGTCTGCCTGGTGCAGGGAGACCCTGAGGGGATTTTCTCAAGACTTCTCGCATTTAAAGTCTGCCTTCTGTAATCTCTTAGTCACTTAGCCATGGATACGTCGTCGGGGTTCACTTTAATGGTCGCAATATTGATATTTATTATGCAAATGGATTCCCTGACATCCGATTGTTCGGCACCCTCTGAATACTTAAATTATTGTACACCTTTATCCTTAACGTGAGTTGTCCTTCAATTTGATGTTTGAGCAGAACATGCAGCTGGTCACGGAGAGGAATGAAGGAAGTAATTAAAGGAGAGAGAGAGAGAGAGGGAGAGAGAGAATGTGTGTGTGTGTTTTCTGGACCTCCTTTTCCAAAGCCAAATGAGTTCAGACACGAAATCTTAAAACCTTTGCTTGTTTTCTGGCTCCTGCAGGGAGCCCAGGTGCTTCTCTTGGGGGATACGCTTGGCTTAGTTGCTGACTTGTCAACGGCTCCGCAGCTTTGATCTTGCAGAGGCCTCCTTGTTCGAGGCTCCTTTATCAAAACTACGGGTGAAAGTCAAACCTGCGTTCCTGCCTTCCTTCCTGGCAGATGGAGATCTGGAAGGAGGGATTTGACCAAAGAACGGCCTCTTTCAGCAGGAGGGAGGCTCCATCTTTGCTCTGCTGCATTGCAGGTGAGAGGGGAAAGGCCTCCTCGGATTCAGTAAGGGGCCCCAGCCAGAACGTTTTGCGGGCCCTGGTGCAACATGCACACATCATTGCCTCCAGTGTTCCCCCAACAGGCTCGCCCTCCCAGACAGCCCCCCCTCTCGAACAGCCTCCTTAGAGAGGCCAGGAGAGCCTCCAATATCCCCCCCAGCAGAGAGAGAGAGAGAGAGAGAGAGAGAGAGAGAGAGAGAGAGAGAGAGAGAGAGAGAGAGAGAGAGAGAGAGAGAGAGAGAGAGNGAGAGAGAGAGAGAGAGAGAGAGAGAGAGAGAGCGAGCTCCTCTCATCAGGAGATGGATGGCCTGGTGAAGGGATGCTGCTCTGGGGCTCTTGCCAGAGGGGAAAACTGGGCCAAGCAAAACTCCCACCTCGGCTTGGCATAGAGGATGAAAGGGAGGAAATGAAGGGGGGGAGGGGAGCCCAAGGGGGAGTCTCAGCTGTCCTTCGTCACAGCATCCACAAGGGGACTCAACCCCCTGGCACCAGTGGGGCGCTCTGGCCTTACCTCCTGGCAGCCCCAAAGGCCAGCGCCCCTCTGCAGAGGGTGGGAGGGGGGTGGCCAGGCCAGTGCCCAGTGGAGGAAGGAGCGGGCTTGGAGGCAAGCAAGGCGCTCCTTCCAAATGACACTCTGAGGCTTTGGGCCCTGGGGGTCCCAGGCACCCTTCAGCTCTGGATGGAGCCTTGAAATAGGAGAGCCATTCAGGGCCGCTTGCTGGCTCCTCTGGCTGGGAGGCCTCCTCGCTCCTGAAACACCGAAGGGAGGAAGGAAGGAAGCTGCAGCTTGCATCCAGCTCTTCCAGGGTGGGCATGGGTCAGCCAAGGTGGCTCCCCCTGGAAAGGAAGCCCCTCAAAAGGGGAATAGCTGCCAGGTGGGGAGCCACAGCTTCATCGTGGAGCTTCCTTCCCCAAGGAAAAGGGGGCCTTGGTTCCCTCAACTTCCACCCACTGACTGGAAGCACCAGGACCTGCCACATTCTGCCTCCCCCCCCCCCCCC
>BHFT01019476.1:0-29332 GCA_004320025.1 Laticauda laticaudata
GAGTGTAGTATTCTTCTCGTGAAATACTTCTGGACTTGCTCAATTGTATTAATGTCTGATATACAGTGCAGATTCCATACAGATGAGCTATATTCAAGTATTGGTCCAGCAAAGGTTTTGTATGCCCTAGTTAGCAATCAATATTTCCAGAGGAGAAGCTTCGTAAAATTAAAGTTACAACTCTTAATGCCTTTTAGCAATGCTGTTGTAGTGAGCTCTAGCACTTAGATCATTAGACATGAGTACTCCAAGGTCCTTGACAGAGTGAGGGTCATCAATGAGGTCATATCTGCCTAGTTTGTATCTGGTGTCCTGATTTTTTTTACCAATGTGTAGGACAGAGCATTTGTTGGTTGAGATTTGGAGTTGCCAATTGTTTAACCATTCAGACACATAATCAAAGTCACTTTGAATTCTCACAATTTCTCTTTTTCACTGAATCTGTTCAGATCAAGCATCTCCCGATGGAATGAGTGAGTTTGCAATAATAGACTATTCCTAGCTGGGAACTCTGTTTCAGGCCCAAACATCTGCTCTACATTTGTGGAAATCATTTTGAGTGTAATCCTTCAAGCTCATCGCAACTTTGCTTTTCAGCTGCAATCTGTTGGCAATTATTTGAAGGTTCTATATTAGAATTCATATTAAATTATGTACAACAGGGGTGTCAAACTGGATTTCTTTGAGGGCTGGATCAGCATTGTAGTTTTTCATGGGCTGGTGAGTGGGCAGGGAGCATAGTAGGAGATGCGATGGATGCTTCCAGCACTCTGCCAACTGTAAACAGGCCATGCAGAGGCCCCACCAGGCCTCTGCATGGCCCTCTTTTGGCCAGCAGAGTGCAGCTGGAGGCCAGGAAGGCTGAAAACAGGCTCTGTTGTGGCTTAAGGGGGCCTCTGCGAAGACCATTTTTGGCTAGCAGAGTGCTGCGGGAGGCTGTGGAAGCTGAAAATGGGTCATGGGAGGGACTACATCCCCTCATAACCCATTTTGGCCAACAGAGGCACCATGGGCCAGTCCTTTGATATTTCCAGGCCAGCCGTACAGGCCAGATTTAAGCATCCCATGGACCAGATCCAGCCTGTGAGCCTTGAGTTTGATACTCCAATGTACAGAAATGTAGAACAGGTTGGATTACAGAGTTGTAAATTTGATGCATTCTAAGTGATTATAGGGAAAGGTAAAGGTTCCCCTCACACATACGTGTTAGTCATTTCTGGCTCTAGGGGGCAGTGCTCACCTCTGTTACAAACCAAACAGCCAGCACTGTCTGAAGATGTCTCCATAGTCATGTGACCGGTATAACTAAATGCCAAAGGCGCACGAAATTCTATTACCTTCCCACCAAAGTGGTCTCTATTTTTCTATTTGCATTTTTTACATGCTTTCAAACTGCTAGGTTGGTAGAAGCTGGGACAAGTAACAGGAGCTCACTCCATTACGCAGTGCTAGGGATTTGAACTGGCAACCTTTCTGATCGACAAGCTCAGCATCTTAACCACTGAGCCCCTAAATGATTAT
Source organism: Laticauda laticaudata (assembly GCA_004320025.1). NCBI lineage: Eukaryota > Metazoa > Chordata > Lepidosauria > Squamata > Elapidae > Laticauda > Laticauda laticaudata. The sequence goes on from BHFT01019476.1 coordinate 1,522, forward strand.
AGATAACCATATATGACAAAGCTGGCTGCTTTTCATATCATTGTTTTTATATTTATGGTAAATCTTTATTGTTTATTAAAAGCATTTTCTCTATAATAAGCACCAATAGAGCAGCTATTCCAAAACAATGAGATCTTGGCCTTCGAAGGTTGAAGTCTTTTAAAGTTACGTATGTATCTCATCCCTTTGCAGTAATTATTGCTGTCATGATTTGTCATGCAGCTGACAGAGGTTGAGTTCAAATCAAAGACTTAACTTTTCATCATATGACTTTGATGAACAAAATTTGTTAAAAAGTTCCTAAGCAAATAGGTTAACAAATAGGTTAACTTTCAGCAAATAGAATAATTGTTTTAAGTCAATTGTTCTTTCTAACCATATTGGGAACATTGAAGTTGTCTCACTGGGCCTTTTCCACATCCTAAAGTTCAGTCCTGCATAGTAAAAATGTTGGTGGAATTTATAGATGCCTTGGCAAAATTGGATTTTCACTTTCCAAATATGATGAGAAAACAAAATTGGTCTTATGTGAACCTGCCATTCATCTCTAATCCCATGTTAGGATGGAGAAAGCAGATTTTAAATGAGAAATCTAATCTCTACGTGGCATCTGAATACACAGAACATAGAATAACAGGATTTAAAGGTTTTTTGGAAGTCTTCTAGACCAACTCCTTTGTTAAACAGGAAAGCATATATCATCCCAGAGAAATAACTGTCCAATCTCTACTTCAAAAATTCCAATGGTACCCACAATTTCTGGAGGCAAGCCATTCCACTGATTAATAGTTCTGTCAGGAAATTTCTCCTTAATTCTAGGTTGGATATCTCTTTAGTGATCTTTTACTCATTACATCTTGTCCAGCCCTCTCATGCTTGACTCTGTCTTCTCTGTGAAAGTCCCTCAAATACTAGAAGACTGCTATTATACCCAGGAATAGCATGAATAGAAAGCATGAATAGAAACCTGAAAGCATGAATAGAAGAGATGATTCCACCACACTGTCGATCATTTGGAAGCCTGCACTCTCAAACAGAAAGATCTCCGCACCACAAGCCAGGCAAATACCTGGGCACAAACAGACTTCCTCTGATACCTCCAGCTCAAACACACCCCAACCAGGCACCCAGATGAAACCTAGCTTCCTAATAGATAATAGCCGTCCCTTTCATGTGTGAAGCCAAGCTCACTTGAAAGCCTCCAATGTAGGAAACCAGTGTTGCCAGCCAATCAAAGCCACAAAACAGACAGAAGAAAACAAAAACACCAATCAAGCAAACTCCAAGACCAATAAACACAGACCAAGACTCCCAACCAATCAGTGATGAAGAAAAAAACCATTCTGGCTCAACAGTAGGCTAGCCTCAAATTTAAAACTAATGGCTGTTGATAGTCTGACCCACAGACGACTCAATATACAGAAGCCTGATTGTGGCAGATGAGATTCTGCCGAAATGTTGCTACAACTTTAAAAGCACAACTACAATGACGTGGATAATACCCGAAGGAAGCTGAACACCACACACAACAAACATACATACACACACACACACACACACACGTGTGTTGTGTGTGTGTGTGTTGTGCGTGCGCGCTGTTCACTTCCTTGGAATAGTACCCGAAGGAGCTGAAACAGCACACATGTAAGTACCTGCGAAAACTTTAAAAAAACATATATATAAAAAAACATATTATATAAAAAAACATATATATAAAAACATATATATTAAAAAACATATATATAAAAAAAACATATATAAAAAAACATATATATATATATATATATATATATATATATATATATTATATATATATATATATATATATATATTCATTCAGTTTGCTTCGCAAGGCAAAGTCTTAAAGAATCTTATTTTTAGCTCATTTCTGCATGACTAGTATATTTGATCTTATCAATTATTGTCTGGTGCTATGTTTTTCAATTTGTAATGTTGCTTTTTTCTCTGTATTGGATTTATGCGTTTGTCTTTTGTGGCTGTCAGATCTTAGCTTGCACAAACCAATGTGATCTTAACTCCATAATAAAATACTGCTAGTTTACAGTTTTCTTCCTTTGTGGCGTTGGCCCTAGGAAAAAAAAGGGGGGAGGCTCTTGGCATTATCTGTGAATGCAGGCTAGTGGAAGAAGGATGGACTTTTTGTAATACTGGGAAACTCTTGCATGGCTTCTGAATACCTTGGTCATGAAGGTTGTTTTGTAAGTTGGGCTCCAGGAAATCAATCTCATTCTGCTCGTGCGCTTTCCCTTGGTGTCATAGCTGCCAGCCAAAAAAAAGCCAATTAATCCTTAATTGCTATGAAACAGAGGGGATACAATCAAAATCAAGATCAAGGGAGGTACTAATACCACTCTATAAAGCCTTAGTAATGCACCACACCTAGAAACTGCATTCCAGTTTTGGTCAACACACTATAAAAAAGTGTTTGAGACTCTAGAAAAGAGTACAGAGAAGAGGTAACCAGGATGATTACGGCGACTTGGAAGACTAAAACATAATGAACAACAGTTACAGGAACTGGGCATGGCTAGTTTAGTGAAGAGAAGGACCAGGGGAGACATGATAGTATCTTTCAATATTTGAGGGGCTGCCACAGAGAGGAGAGGGGGTCAAACTATTTTCTAAAACACCCGAAGTCCAGACAAGTAATAATGTATGGAAACTGAACAAGGATAGATTTAACCTGGAAATAAGGAGTAACTTTCTGACAGTGAGAACAATCAACCAATGGAACAGAAGTTGCCCTTGGAAGTTGTGAGAGCATCATCACTTGAGACTTTCAAGAAGAGATTGGACTGCCATCTGTCAGAAATGGTGTAGGGACTCCTGCTTAGACAGGGGGTTGAACTTGATGACCTACAAGGTCCCTTCTAACTCTGTTATCTGTTATCTATATCTTTTATCCTGGCCTGAATAGTCTGTCGCATGTTTGGTTGGCAATTCATTATGGGACATTGATTTGCTTCCTTGGATCTAAGATAGACTTGGAATTATAGTCTGGAACATCCATGGATCTATTCTCATTGGTTCATACATATGAGATACCCCATATGTGTTCTTGTTTTGTTTTTTGTTTCTGTTTTTTTGTTTTACTTTGGAAGATTTATTTGTTAAATTTTTTTGCTGCTTACGTCATACAGAAACCGCTCTGAGATGTAATCTGAAAACGGGATGTGTTGACAAATATGCTTTACCTCTGATGCACTCAGATTATTTTGAAATTGTCTATTGTCTTTCATATCTAATTTTTGATCAATTCATCCACTAAGTTTCTAGAGGTAATTTGGAGAAGTTCATGAAACTCAGATGACAATTATGCTGAGTCCTGGATGCTTGAGAATCTCTACAGCTAATAGCTCAAGTTATTATAGACATGCCATGATTTTAACTTACAATATTTTTTTCCCAGGGAGTTACACAGCTTAGCAGTTTGATTCTAGTGCAATTCAAATTGTTCACTGTGACCTGTGAAATCTTCCATGCTTATCACCTTGATATTCCCCAACTGCTTATATTTTCTAATAAAATCAGATAGTAGAGATTCCTTTTAGACCTCTTTATTCATTTATCTCTTTATTTATTTATCTCAGATCCTATTCTCTTTTTTGAAACAACATTTCTCTGATATTGATGTAGGTCTTATTGGCTGATAGAAAGGCAATAAAAACTTAGCTTTTTCAGCAAGCCTTAGAGATAGATGAGTTATGAATGTAGTAGAATTCCTCTTAGATTGTAGTGTTGCATTTGAATTATTTGCTTTATTATCTTTGGCATAGAATTGTGAGTTGTTTATTGCTTGTTTGACTTTATGTATATTTTGACTTTATTTTAAAGAATTGAGAAAGTCACCTGCTTACAATTGGAACAATATATCTATAAGGGATAGTGAAGTGTCTAAGACTGTTGGAAATAAACAGTTAGGAGAACAGTACATTCGTAGCATAGTTTATAAACAAGGGCTCAAACAAGGCTGCACAAAAAGCCCAGGAAGAAAATATGCAAAAATGGTTCTGTTCTAAAGATTTGTTGTTGTTTCATTAGATTTAGTTTCCATTTGCCTCCAAGATGACCTGGAACAGTAATAATATTAATAATTGCACTGCTAATTAAAAAAAAAACAGTCAATGACAACTAAGAGTTCCTATCATAAACATCTACGGAGATTCTAAGTCATCTACCGGTAGATCATGATACATATTATGGAAGACAGAAGCTTGACCGTTGAAATTTAAGTTTTTTTGAGGTGATATATGAAGTACAATGCAGTGAGATGTGTGCAGATCTGTACATTGAAGAAACAAAACAACCACTTCACAAAAGAGTGGCACATCATAGGAGAACAAACCCATGCATGCAACCCATCTGCATTTGAAAGACAAATTTTGAAGGTTTGAAAGAGGGTTCAAAGAGGCCATCTACAGAGACTGGGGGGGGGGATTCTATTGGTTCGGACTGGTTTGCGTGAACCGGATGTTAAAGTTACAGCTGATTCGCCGAACTGGTATTTCAACCGATCGGCTGGGCCCTCCCCTCCCGCCCCTTTCCCTGAAGTTTCCACATGGCCCATTTTTGATGGAGGTAAGTGCAGGGTCTGCACGGAGGCTCTGGGAGGGGAAAAAACTGGCCTTCAAGAAGTCCAGAAATGGGTCTACTTCCGGCTTCTGGTGGGCCTCCAGGGGCTGAGGGAGGTTGTTTTTTCCTTCCCAGAGGCCCGGGGGAGGCTTCCGGACCCTTGGGAGGGTGAAAACAGCCTCCNTCTGGTGGGCCTCCAGGGGCTGAGGGAGGTTGTTTTTTCCTTCCCAGAGGCCCGGGGGAGGCTTCCGGACCCTTGGGAGGGTGAAAACAGCCTCCCCTGGACTCTGCAGGCCCACCAGAAGTGGAAACAGGAAGTTCGTGTAGGCCACATCCATCCGGCAACCAGGTAGCAAACCAGTTGCTGGGATTTTTGAATCCCACCCCAGGGGATATATGACATTACCAATCTCCTGTTTATAATACAGCCCTTTCAGCAGTTCCAAGAAGGTTCCACACCCATTTGCCCTATTCAGGTGACCCTGAGGACCCAGATAAATGTCCCAGTGGCCTCATTGACTATCAGAAAGAGCGCCGATGACCAAATGACTGCAAGGAATACAAATCCTTCCATCTTCCACTTCAGAACTGAAGAAGCATCATGAGTCAGAAATGAAATGGTCTTTGAGAAAAAAAAAAAACCAAGTCTAATTGCCTTTTGAAAAAGGCACTTTTCAGACAAGTTCCTATCATAATTTTCAAGATTCAGTTTGGTGCTTTCTCCTCTCACCTCATCTTGAAACTACACCATATCACCCTGGCAGTGGTAGGATTATTCCAGTTTCCCAACCAACTCAGTTGCTTTTCTCTTCTTTATTCTCTCAGCTGATCATCAAAGTTTTTGTTTTACTCCCCATTCGACTGAACCAGTAGCATTTCACCACTGCACCTTGGCAGATTCTTTATCATTGAGACTCCAACATTTCTGCTGCAACTTCCTTTGTCATCTGCTGCTTCTGAGTTGCTCCAGACTATATGACTGAAATAATGAAGTTGTCTTTGGCTGCTAGGTTTTATGAAGCTTCATTTCTCTTGTGCAACCTCTTAGGTTTCCAGATTTTATTTGTGTGTGTGTGTGACTCCAAGAGATTCTCAGGATTGGCCGTAAAAGCCAGTTTTAGAGGCTTTCAACCTCTTTTCAAACTCTTGATATTTTCTACCTTTTGCAGTTATAAAGAAGAGTAGATCAGATGTAATATTGATTATTCTTATTCTTACATTTCAGTCCATTTTCCTTGCGGTCAGACTACTCTTTCATCTTTAAAAAGGATTCCTTGACAATATTTGTTTGCTTTTTTGATTTCATCAACTGTTTTCTTCTATTTTTAGGTGTTGAACAAAAACAAAACCCTTGACTTGTTCAGGGTTTTGAAAGTTTTTCATCTTTGGGATTGTCTCAGACAATCTTGGCATCATCTCAGACTTTTTCGTAGTAAGGCATAACCCAAACTTATCAATTGTTTTCTTTTTCTTTTCTTTTTTTTTAAGTCAAGCTTTAAGTCCTCTTGTATTTTTTTTTCTGCCAGGAGAAAAGCATGGTATAAGCTGCACAATGTAATTAATTATTAAATTTCAAAACTATTAATTAATTTACATTCTGATGATGGATAATGAAGGTAGCATGCTACATGGAAACCAGATGTTATAGCTGTATTACCTAGAGACATGGATTAGATATTAGAATATGCTTTTGGAAAAGAGGAGTTCATATACATTCTTTTGAAAGTTGCAATTGGACTTGAAACTTAATAAGGACCCTCAAAGTTGGATTAAAAGCTGCACATGCGAAGAGAGCAAATTAAAGAAATAAATTGATACCAAATGAGCAAACCAGCCTTCTCAATTCATATTTAAATAATTCTCCATGGTAAGTCCAGTTCTGAATATTTGCAATCTTTGTATGTGCTTAACAATAACACTGTGAGCATGAGATTGGCTTATCTTTCTGTAGACTTTTGCTCAAGCATGAATCATGCTAGATATCATGAACTCTGAAGCAATCTTACAGTCTTGTTATGCAGGATAATCCAATTTATACTTTCCCTCTGAACCTTGGAACAAATTGAGGCCACCAATGTGATGAGTAAGCTGCATATAAGCTTTGGTTTTGCTGTATATCTGCTTGTGTTTATCTCATTACCTTCTTTAGTAAAGTTCATTTTGATACATTCAGCTGGGCTTTTCTCTCTCTCTCTTTCTCTCTCTCTTATTCCTCTTACATGTGCTTAGTGTTAAGAACTTTCTTGTACATTTTTGGAGTGGAATGCAGAAGAAAATAAGTCATGAGAAGTTATGCCTTTAGGTTCTTGTTTAAATTCAGAATTGCCTAGTAAGCATATTCTTAAACTAACTATAGACAGACTCAAGCTTCAACGAGATTAGAATAAGACCCCTCCAAATAACTATTTTATGGGAAGAATTAGGAAAAGGGTATAATCAAATTGACATGCTACCTAATCAAGCACATCTCTAGTTTGGCAATGAATCCATGAATAATTTTTGAAAGGAAAATAGAAGATTATTTTGTCAAAATAGCATTATAACTAGAAGTGAGTTTATTTGTATAAAAATAACATTAATGAAGGTTTTGTTACTAAGCAATTATGATTAAGTTACCAAACTATCCATGGCTGATTGCCAACAAAGATTCTATTACAAACAGTGGCAATGGAAATATTATAGGTAGATAGGTTGATAGATAGATAGATAGATAGATAGATAGATAGATAGATAGATAGATAGATAGATAGATAGATAGGTAGATAGATAGATAGATGTAGAGACAGAGACAGAGACAGAGACAGAGATAGAGATAGAGATAGAGATAGAGATGATAGAGATAGAGATATTGTCAGGGTTCCAAGTAATACACTATAGCATGTAAACCTCCAAGGCAGGTAGATTCCTCAAAGAATAGCTTTATTGCAGGGGTCTCCAACCACCGGGCTCTGGACCGGTACCGGTCCGTGGATCATTTTGTACCGGGCCTCAAAGAATGAATAATCATGATTAATATATATATATATATATATAAATATGTTTTTAGTAAAGAAATAGTAAAGAAGCCCTTTACTATTGGGGAAGAATTGATTTTGCTGGTCCTTGAAAAAGTGTTTCTGCATGAAACTGGTCCCTGGTACAAAAAAGGTTGGGGACCACTGCTTTATTAGACATATCATATTGGCACAGTCCTGGTGAAAACCGACTCTGAAAGTTCCTGTGGTTTTCACCTAATGAAAAATAACAGTTTTTCAGGCACATGGTCCAATCAAGAGGCCATCCAGTCATCTGGTAAGATTGCTCCTCCTCTCTCTGGCCAGGTGTTAGTATGTCCTTGGCTCCCAGGAGAAAGTATTTTGTTTTCACTACAAAACCCCAGCTATCTCTATTCCCTCATCCCTATCCCTTAGCTCCAGGGTGGCAATAAGTTACCGGAACTACCAGTTTGCCAGACCAGATGTAATATTAACATCCAGTTCGCTCAAACCGGTGTGAAGCTGTAGCAGCCCACCCCTTTTCCTAACTCTTCTGCTCCAAATTCTGCTTCACTATTGTTGGAAGAAATATCTATCTGGCTCAGTTCAGAGCCGGGAGAAAGACACTGGAAACATGGAGGCTGATTGGAAAGATGGTTTAATGAAACAGATCCACATGGGTGGTTCTGGGCAGCTGACTACATGGACTTGGAGTTGAGAGTATTTATACCTTCTCTTGGACTTTTCCCTTGAACTTCCTGTTCCTGTGCAAGAACATGTATTCTATTGGCTGTTGTAGGGGGTCATAGCTGGCTCTGTAGGTTGCCTGGGCTCTCAGGTTTGGTTGAAGTTCGGACTCTGTTGCAATGTCTTTAGGAGATTGTGCAATGTAGTGAGCTCTGCTGCTAGATAATCCTGTTATGTCCTGGAGAATCATGTCTTAATCCCATCATCCTGGAGCAAAAGTCTTTTGTTTTGTTGATAAGATGGCCCAGTCTTTCTCAATGAGAAAAAAAAAATCTGCTGGGGGCTATTGAGAAAGGTGAAAGCTGTCTTTTTCTGTCTCCAAGAGCATGTTTCTTCATTCCTCCTTTAGGGAAATATAATATTCTGTCTTTTTACTATTTCTCAAAATATTTCATTCTTCTAGGAGAAGGTATACTTGTGTCTTCCCTCATTATTATATTTAATAACCCAATTCTAGAATCTTGCATTCCATCCCAGCTCTGAATTCTGATATGATTGCCTGTCTAGAAGGGTAATGTTGACTTGTACACTTCATCTAATTGTTATCATTTGAAATCTTTTAAAATTATTTTGCAAGCTGCCCTCCAGGTTTGAGTTGTTATTTTTTTTGAAGGGAAGAAAGAAAGCTTAAATACATAAATATTAGTTACGCAGAATCTACTTATGGAAATACTTATGCCTGGGAGTTGTTCCCAAGCCTCATAAACTGTGAAATATTTCACCCTTGCCAATATATTACAAAGTTCTGTTTGGGGTGATGATGGGGAAAAGACTCCAGATTTTGCTTTCTGGAATAAATCATGTAAATCAAGTAATTTGCATGAGCACAAGGCTGCACAGGTTATATTTCTTTTGAGAGACTGCAATTACGCAGTACATTTTAAATTGGAATGGAATGTTTCAAATATGTTTTTAAGTAAGAACTTGTGGCTGTAGGGTTTTAGAGCCTTTTGCATTTATAGTGAACTTTGTGGGGTCTCTCAGAGAGTTTTCCTGGCATATCCCCAAACAAGGAAATAAATAACATTCCTCACATTTCAGTAGCTTAAAAGAATACCTCTGTTATTTCCAGATCGAGGAGGAGGAGGCACAGTTGTAACTTTAAAGAAATTGAGGGTCACTACTGTCATGCCAGAAAGAGGGAAGGAAATAAAAACTGGGGGATTAATATCATTAACACAACATTCCACAGATGGGTAGCCTCAAACCATTTATTTGGCTAAAAAGTATAAATGTGAAACAAAATAATCCTTTAAAATGACGGTTTAAGGTTGGAAAATTTCAACCCACTGCAAAGATTCTACATGGGAGAGGAAATAACTGCGTGGTTACAGACAGACAATTATTGCTAAGAAAGATTGGCACACTTGGTGTTCTCTCAAATTCTTACCAGTTTGTGGCAGGTCCTGGTGCTCTCTGAGCTTGGTTGCTTTGCTTGATCGACATTGGTTAAGTTTGGTAATGAAATGTTTGCAAGAAAATCACCAAGCTCAGGGAGCACCAAGGCAGTGGTGGGATTCATTTTTACTACCAGTTCTGTGGATGTGGCTTGGTGGTGGGCATGGCTTGGTGGGCATGGCAGGGTAAGGATACTGCAAAATCTCCATTCCCTCCCCACTCCACTAACCTGCTTTCCAGCTCTGTTTTCCTGTGCAGGGCAACCAAAGGAGACCCAGNCTCTGTTTTCCTGTGCAGGGCAACCAAAGGAGACCCAGCCGATCAGCTGGGATTCAATGGGAGGCAGAGAATAGATGGGGGTGGGGCCAGTCAGAGAGGATATTTGCTGGTTTTCTGAAGTACTCAAAATTTCTGTTACTGGTTCTCCAGAACTGGTCAGAACCTGCTGAATACCACCTCTGCAAACCACCTAGTTATTTAAGCCTTTTAAAAACAAAGGTGTTTTATTGGGAGTTGAGTGAAGTGGTCAAAACTGGGAAACTGGTGCAGGATAGATCACACACAAAATGTAGTTACTGAACTGGTAGTAATACCGGTTGAATCCCACCCTTCCCAAGATCCCTTCCAACTCTGTTACTCTGTTGAGATAGAATTGCTAGTAGGAACAAGCCAGTCAAAATTAAGACGATTGGAAAAGTTTGTGGCTCAGATGAAAGGCACGAAACCCAAAGCTTACTATTAGATTTACTTGCTACTACTTATATGTTATAGCCTGCTTACTATAATATAAAAATACTCAAGAACTCAAATATAATTTTTTAAAGGCTTTGGAATATGTGAATAAACAATACCTTGTTCATATTGCAACATTTTTAACTCCCCTAACAGCATTTGAACAATTCCTTGGATAAGCTACAAATGTGAACTATGTGTTTTACAATAGAGCATCAGCTGAGAACCAAGGGAATTGTATTAAAAATATTGTGTTGCAATAGATAAGTGTTACAATATCTGTCTGTCTGCATCTGTCTATTTGTCTGTCTGTCTGTCTGTCTATCCATGCATCCATCCATCCATCACCTGTCATCTATCATCCGTCCGTCTGCCTGCCTGCCTGTCTGTCTGTCTGTCGACCTATCTTTGTATATATGTATACAAATTCACACACACACACACACACACACACACACACACACACACACACACACACACACTAGCTACTATCCTTGCTTATACATTCTTTCCTATACAGCTTCCCCAGGTTTTGCTTTAGAAATATCAATGGATTCACACACCCGTGGGATTTAAACATCTACAATGAGTGATTAAGTATATGGTTAAAAAAGAAAGAAAGGGGGGGAAAAAGAAGAAGAATTCAGGAGTATTTTTCAAACAAGCATCCCAGTCGGGCAATTTGCTGACATATTTTTTACAAGTTTTATTACAGTGTATTTGTGTGGTAATTTACAGAATGATAGAACACAAAAGACAACTCTCAGGCTGAAGGCTTAAGTCAAAGTTACTGCAAGGAGGCTAATCATCTCGAAGAAATCAGTATACAGTACTGCACAAAATGTGTTTTCTCCAAATGTCTATATAAGATGGGTCTTAATAGTGTTCCAATATTTAAAGGGTTGCCATAAAGAAGAGGGAGTCAAGCTATTCTCCAAAGCACCTGAAGGCAGAACAAGAAGCAATGGAGGGAAACTAATCCAGGAGAAAAGCAATCTAGAACTAAGGAGAAATTTCCTGGCAGAAATTCAATAGTGGCTCGTGTCCAGAAGTTGTGGGTGCTCCAAAACTGGAGGTTTTTAAGAAGAGATTGGACAACCATGTGTTTGAAATGGTATATGGGTTCTTGCTTGAGCTGTGGATTGGACTAGAAGACTTCTAAGGTCTCTTCCAATTTTGTTATTCTGTTGAATGTAGATTTTTGTATGGATGGTTTCAGAAATGAATGATCTAAATTTGAATGGGCTCCTACGAAGGCAGAGTTATGAAGGAGGTGTTTGGTTTTTCCTTTCCCATCCATTAAAATGAAACCAGTAGTCCTTTTCCATTTCCACATCCCACCTCTTTTACTCCAGGTAGCATAAACATCCACCAAGCATCAATATTGCAAGGACTATTTCTATTTCAAATTCATCTCACATTTCTTTGTTGCTTAACCTACACCAACAAGCATGGGGACCAAACACATGAACAGTGATTTTGTGTCCATAGGCACATTGGACACGATCCCTATGGGCAAAAAGTCAACCTCCATCAACATAGCAACAAATCCATTCTCACCTCCTCATGACCATTTAATTTCCACCTGTTTCTCAGGTCAACCGAATACCAGCTCATCCTGAAAGTCATAAACTATGTCCTTTGTATGCAGGCAAGCCAGAGGTGGTATTCAGCAGGTTCTGATCAGTTCTGGGGAAATTTTGAGAAGTTCGGAGAACCGGCAAATCCCACCTCTGACTGGCCCCTCACCCATCTATTCTCTGCAAGTCCCAGCTGATTGGTGGGTCTTCTTTTGTTGCCCTGCACAGGAGAACAGAACTGGAAAGCAGGTTAGTGGGATGGGGAGGGAATGGGGATTTTGCAGTAACCTTCCTCTGCCACACCCACCAGGCTATACCCACAGAACCGGTAGTAAATTTTTTTGAATCCCACCCTTGAGGCACGCCCCATGAGATGAGAGGTTGCCTGACTATTTCTCCATATTTTTAAACCAAATAAAGACTAGCAGGGTATTCGATACTGGAATCAGGTGAAATTTTATAGGAAGAGCTACACATTCAGAGGAAGTCTTGTAGCACTTTTTTTGACTAACAAATTAGATATTAACTGGACTGTTCATCAGATGTAGTTCATAAAAAGTTAAGCATTTTAATGCAATTTGTTACCATAATTCATTATGGGTTTTGGTTACTCTAAACAGCATAGCTTTCATCTTACAAATCCAGAATGGACTTCTTCTTCTTCCTCCTCCTCCTCCTCCTCCTCCTCCTCCTGCGCTCCTTCTTCTTCTTCCTCCTCCTCCTCCTCTCCCCCTCCTCCTTCTTCTGACCCCATAATCCCTTGTGAGGTGGAGCCTAGGCAACTAAATTGAGCTGACTGTTTGCTAGCCAGATGCCCTTCTTGTTGCCAGTGCAGAGCTATATTCAGCAGATATATTCTCATCAAACCTAGAGAGATAAATATCTGCCTTATCTAGGATCCAACTCACAGCCTCCTGATTGTGAGGTGAGACCTTCACCTCTAGGCCATTGCACCACTCAGAAATCCATCATGGGATGTCTCCAGATAAAGGTCACCCTTGTCTTCACTCTTAAAGAAGACTTTTATCCACTCAGAAAGCTTTGAATGTGTGCTGAATACAGATTGTTTTGAATTTTCCTACTTGGCATATTGGCTGGCTCACTAATTGTTTTGAAACTCTCTCTCTTTTCAGAAGCTGCTTGCTATATGGTGCAGGAGAACAGGTAGATTTGGGGGTTGGAGTTAAATGTATCATCAGCTTAGAATCCTTATGTTGCCACAAACAATCCAAATCTAACCCCTCTTGAACATCTAGTGCCCTGTTAGTGCTGACCTAAGTTAGTTGACTAGATTCTTGTGTATAGGCTTGAAGTAATATATATTATGTGCCACAACCTAACATATGGTCTCAGTCCTTTGCGTCTGACATATGATGTGATAAATGGCTCTTTGAGATACAGAATTTTTCATGTTTACCAGAGATGCAGTTTCTCCCTAAGCATCCCTTAAGTTGTTTGAATTGAAGGAAGTATTCATAATATGGCTGATAGTTCTGACTGTTGATATTGGTGCATGGAGATGCTCTGTGTGGTTCATATTATTCTCTGCAATTGAGCTTATGCTTGCATCTTTATAAACACTCTAACACTGGGATGTGGCATAGATAGCAGGTGCAATTCCAGTCTTCTTTCCATTTATTCATTGAATACCTGAAGGGAAATAAGTGTGACAAGACATAGTTGCGTAGTTGCAATCCCAGGAGGCCATGCAGTTAAATCATCTGGAAAAGGTGGTTGTATTGAAGCTGTAATTGGCTTTGTTTTCTTTTCTTTCTCAAATTGTGGTCACAGGTCTGTAAAGCTTTCCGTTTCTCATGTAATGAAAGGATTGCCATAATATGTCAGGCACCGTTGCTTAAAATAATTATTTGAGGAACATTTACATAGGTTTCTTAAAAAAGACATGTTTCCAGAATTCCCTTTTCAAACTTAGTCTTTAAACAAATGGAAGAAAAATAATTTTGGTCAAAATGACCTAGAAGGAATTGTGTATTGCCAAGTAAATGTTATCCCCACTGTTTATGCACTTAAAGTTATACAAGAATAGAATCTGAGAATAGGCTGGAAACAACCTATTTGTTTTTTTGAAAATATAGCTTCAGAATGTATCAGGAATTTGTTTAAGTGAAATCCAGGGAGCATCTGAGTTACACGTAAGGAAACTGAGGAAATTCAGTTTGAGTCTGAGTCTAGGGAAACTATGAAACTTCACCATTTTGACAGACTCATGTAACTATTTTTTTCATGTTCCTAACAGAATAACAGAGTTGAAAGGGACTTTGGAGGTCTTCTAGTCCAACCCACTGTTCAAGCAGAAAACCCTACACCATTTCAGACAAATGGTTGTCCAAACTCTTCTTAAAAACCTCCAGTGTTGGAGCACCCCCAATGTTTGAAGGCAAGACATTCCTGTTGTGGCCAGTGGCAGCAGAGTCGCACAGTGAGGAGGTTGGGAAGGAACATGGGTGAGTCCTGGAGGCTGATGAAGGCTCGGACGAGGGCTCTGCATCAGAGGCAGAGATGGGTCCAGGGCAGGCTGGCAGTCATCAGCTGCCTTCAGAGTCAGACAGCAGTGAGGTGGGGAAGCAGCTGGAGCCAGTTCCCAACCTGCGCATGTCTAGAGCTGCCAAAAGAAGAGAACAATTACAAATTAAGGATTGACATGGGAGTAAGGACAAAGCTGGATGGTGAATGGTCCCTCCCATAGAGTTTAAAAGAGGAGCAAAAGGGGAAGGGGGCTTTTGCAGGAAGCAATTTGTTTGTTGCAGCAGTGTGAAGATCTGTCTGTGCTTCTCAGAACCTCTGTGCCAAGTCCTTCCTTGTCAGCACTGTGTTTGAAAATATTTACTTGGCAGCTCCCCAAGCTATATAAGGTCTGTGCTCCTAATTAGACCCTTGAAAGACTGTTTGCCAGGCCTTTGGCTGACAGTGAATGCAAGAAATTCACCTTTGTTTAATAAAAGGGGTTTTGCCAGGACAAAAAGTCTGCTTAGTGCTTTTTGGGGAAGCCTAGGTTATAACAATTCCATTGATTAATTGTTGTAACTGTGCTGGTATATAGTTAATTGGGAATTGAGAGCTGTCCCCTTAAGGGAATACCTCATGGTAAACGTAGTTAAATCCTCATGAGAAATGTAGTTCATGTCATGTGATCACATCCATAATCCTGATTGACCCTTGGTTGGGTTGGGGGAGTTTCCTTTATTCTTGCTTGGACCCCAGCATTGTGGTGGTGTCTTTCCTTTTGCTCCATGATTAAGGAATGAAGATAACTATATTTTCACACTATGAAGACAACTATGCAAAGATTGAACATTAGATGAATCTCAACAGAACTGTGAGTTATACCTGGAGGATGCCTATTACAATCCAATAAAGAATCTTTGTATGGAAGTCTTTGTAGAGTTTATCTAACTGTTTTTATATTCAGCCAGGAAGTTAAAGACAGAACAGTGAAAATAGTAACTGTGAGGAAATTTCACCTTTCTGTAGGTTGCTTTTCACCCTGATTAGTTTTCATCTGTTGCTTCTTGTCCTGCCCTCAGGTGGTTGGAAAATAGGTTGACCCCTCTTCATTGTGGCAGCCCCTCAAATAATAGGACACTACTATCAAGTTAATGATAGCAGTATTCCTAAATGGTGCTTAGATTGGAAAAAAAAAACATTTGGTACTTATGATTTTCAGGAGGATCTCCAGATTAAACATCTGTTCCAAACTTACAGGGGAGGTAAAATTTAAAATCTTGCTGATGGACTTCTATTTCCAAGGATTTCCTAGCCAAAAATCATTAGGATAGGCTTTCACAATGAAGCTGAACCTCTCATGATGTATTGTAAGAACTAGGAAATTTGTAGACATTAAACCCATATCTTCAGTACATCTTTAGGAAAAAATAGAAAGCTGTTTATCCAAAGCTCAGAATTACAGAACTTACCAAACACCTCTTAAAAGACAAAGAATAAGTGCATAATCATGCTGTTGTACATACAAGAAATATTTTAATTAGGATAGAAATTTCACAATAGAGATGTGTGGAACTTAAAAATCAACTTACTTATATTGCTATTGATGCCATATTAGTACCAGTGTAATTGAATTTCTCCCCCATTGTTGTATAATATTAAAAGAAACCAGGGAGGTATGAGTCAAGCAAAGTTTGCTATATCCCCTGAACTGTCTCAAAGGTGCTTTTTTTTTTTTTGAAAGGCAACTGGACTTGAAGACATTTCACTTCTCATCCAAGTAGCTTCTTCAGTTCTGACTGAATAACAGTGGATGGAAGGATTTATATTCCTTGCAGTCATCTGGTCAGTTAGTTCAGTTTCTGACAGTTGTTGAGGCTTCTTGGAGGTTTATCTGTGCCTTCAGGGTCACCTGAACACCCACATTCTTTTGCACGATTCAGGTGACCCTGAGGGCACAGCTCCAAGTGGCCTCAATGACTCTCAGAACTAACTGACCAGATGACTGAAAAGAATATAAATCCTCCCATTCTCCATCATTCAGTCAGAATTGAAGAAGCTTCTTGGATGAGAAGTGAAATATCTCCAAGGAAAAAGCACCTTTGGAGCAACTATGACTTGGATGATTGAGAGTCTCCAGAGACATCTCCTGAACTGTGAAGCATATATAATCTGCAGATGTGAGGTAGCTTGATCCTAATTTCTAGTCTGATTACAGAAGAAATACAAATTGTAGCTCACCATTTCATATGCAATGGCAACCTAAGGTTTGCTTTCAACCATAGAAAGACGAAATTGCTTGCTGGATACCCACCCATCTGTTTTTTCCTCCTTCGTGTAGAGCCCAGCTATACAAAATGACTTTTGCTTTTCCCCCCATCAAAAATGCATTTTGAATTATCTGTGATACAGTGAAATTGGACATTAACCTTACACAGTTGCTTTCTTAGCTTGATAGATAACTGGATAAAAAGAGAGAAAGGAATCTTAACAGTTCCAAAATTAGGCCTCAAGAAACAGAACAGCTGTGCAACAATTGCAATAAATAAATAAAGACCAAACAATAAGGATTTGTGTAACACGATCCTCATTAAATCAGAAAATGAACTAAAAGAGTAAAATAGTTAGCAGATGTGTGTCTTGTATTCAATGTAGTTTACCTGAGATGAGTTGGGTTTTTTTCCCCCTTTCCCCTTTTTTCCATCTTCACCTGTGGGAAGATGGTGAAAAGTTAATAGAATTGCAGTGATTTCTGAAAAAATAGTGTGGTGATACCATCCAGATATTCAGTGAGGTTTAGCACATAACACAGGGGTTCCTAAACTCCCCCCCCCATAATACCTTCCTTTAGTGTAATCTTAATCACCTTCCCTAAAAAAAACCAAACCCCCAAATAAGGTAAAGGTAAAGGTTCAGAGGTGGTATTCAGCAGGTTCTGACCAGTTCTGGAGAACCGGTAGTGGAAATTTTGAGAAGTTCGGAGAACCAGCAAATCCCACCTCTGACTGGCCCCACCCCATCTATTCTCTGCCTCCCAAGTTCCAGCTGATCGGCTGGGTCTTCTTTTGTTGCCTTGCATAGGAGAACGAAGCTGGAAAGCAGGTTAGTGGAGTGGGGAGGGAAGGAGATTTTGCAGAAACCTTCCCCCAGGAGTGGGGAGGGAATGGAGCCTTTCCCTGAAATGGGGTAGAAATGTAGATTTTAAAATATCCTTACAGTATTCTTCCCCTGCCATGCCCACCAAGCCATACCCACCAAGTCACACCCACAGAATCAATAGTAATTTTTTTTTAATCCCACCACTGTAAAGGTTCCCCGCGCACATATGTGCTATCATTTCTGGCTCTAGGTGGCGGTGCTCATCTCCGTTACAAAGCCGAAGAGCCAGCGCTGTCCGAAGACGTCTCCGTGATCATGTGGCTGGCATGACTAAACACCAAAAGCGCACCAAACAATGTTACTTTCCCACCAAAGTGGTCCCTATTTTTCTACATGCATTTTACATGCTTTTGAATTGCTAGGTTGGCAGAAGTTGGGACAAGTAACAGTTCACTCCATTATGTGGCACTCAGGATTCTAATCGCTGAACGACCAATCTTTCTGATCAACAAGCTCAGCGTCTTAGCCACTGAGCCACCACGTCCCCATAAACCCCAAAATAAACACAAATAAAAAATGAAAACAAGACAATTGAACTTTGGAAAAGGTGGAGTACTGTGGCAAAGTAATTCAAAGGTTTTTCACACTTCCCCTGAGCTCTGTTTGTTATCTACCCGAGGGAGATATACCTCACCATTTGGGAAAGCTTGAGTTAGAGGACTAAATGCCCTCTAGAGTCTTATATAAAACTTTCCACAAGGATAATTATGAAGCAATGACTCATTCTCTCCATCTCTTACCCCCCATAATTGGGGGTGTGAACAAAATAGAACACAAAAGACTCCCATATATGCTGTTTGGAGAACCTTGAAGTAAAAATGCGATTCAATTGAAAGAAATTAGCACTGAGTAAGAAAATTGCTTCAGAGGACTTATTATTGTTCATTGCTTTCTCCATCTCACCTGTACTACTAATGTATTAATGTACAGTACTAAAGCCTTGTTAAAGCCACATTTGGAATACTGCATCCAATTTTGGCTATCACAACATAAAAAAGATGTTGAGACTCTGGAAAGAGTGCAGAGAAGAGCAACAAAGATGATTGAAGGGAGCGGGGCAGGCTGAAGGCGAAAGCATATATGCTGCTACCTCTGCCTAGGTGTCAAGAAAGGCATCCAGCCAGTAAATGCTCAGCTCCATTTAGTCTCCCTGGCTCCATCCCAAGGCAAGGGGTTACAGAGTTGTTAAAATATTTTTTTAAAAAAATACTTTTATTGTTTATTTTTATTGTTTCATTTTTTTGCTTTTATTATATCTACATTTTTTATCATTTGTTGGAAGCTGTTCTGACCTAGGCTTCCCAAGATCATGAAGCAGACCCCTTGTCCCAGTAAAACCCCTTTTATTTCGGTTAAAGTGAATTCCTCTCCAGCAAAGTCCCAACAAACAGTCTTTCATGAGATTTTACAACTACAGATCTTTATCAGGCTTGGAGAGTTGCCAAGCCGATATCTTCCAAATGCCATGCTGTAGCAGCAATTGCTTGGCAAGAAGTCAGGAACAAATCTTCACCCTAATGAATTGAACTAATTGTCTCCTGCAAACACCCCTCCCCTTTCACTCCTCTTCATTTCCTATGGGAGGGGCCATTCATTGTCCACCTGAGCCTTTACTCCTGAGTTGACTCTTGTTCCTTAACTGTTCCCTTCTCCTGGCAGCTCTGTGCATGCGCACACTGGGAACAGGCTCCAACTGTTCTTCTGCCTCACTGATGTCCAATTCCAAAGGCAGCTGATAACTGTCAGACGGCCCTGGCCCCATCTCTGCCTTCCACGCAGAGCCCTTGTCTGAGCCTTCCCCAAACTCCAGGCTTGGCCCATGTTCCTCCCCAACCTCTTCACTGTCTGAGTGTGCTGCAGCTCTGCTGGCTTCTGGCAGGCCACAATATAAGCCTCCCATAGTAGCTTTACAATGAAGTAGGCAAATAAATTGAATGAATGAATGAATGAATGAATGAATGAATGAATGAATGAATGAATGAATGATAATCTAAAAAAAAAAAAACTAAATTGCCTGGGTGGGAGAGACAAAGGGAGATAGTACCTCTTCTTTTCTGATTATTGCCAAGAAAACTATCCTCTTGCTCATCAGAAGTTAAGTTCAAATAGAGAGAGTCTTTGTTTTTACTGTCGTAAAAATAGAAGTAGAATGGGGCCTGAACAGATAATCAATCCGGATGCATCAGTGATAATTTTATACTCTTTCTGTCATGTTTAGATTGCTGTTTTCTTTATTTTCAAATAGGACTTTTTGTGCTGATGAGGAATGTTTGATTGCTCTATATTTGAGTGGTTTCTATTTTACTGTTCCCAACCAATCTCTCTCTTTCTCTCTGTCTCTGTCTCTCTCCTTTCTTTCATGTCCTTCATCATACATTCAGTTATTTCTCTATCAGTTTAAGCCTTGTGAGATAATCCAGACAGAAAGAATGTCCAGATAAAATAATTCTATTTCATTGGAAGGTTGCATTAAAAGAATCTGGCAAGTCTGTGTATATATTTCAGCCCTGTCACTTTTAAAGGCCAAGAAATTAGAGAGGGTTTCTTTTAAGATGTTTCCCATGAACACATTCCTTCTGTGGTCTAAAATGCCTTCTTATCTGATCATTGCTCTGGCTGTAGCTCTTCCATCTGGCTCCCAAAGTTATGCCCACAAACCATTGCAATCATCTATCCATTTAAATAAATAACTACAATCTCTGCAAAACAAAACTTATATTGTAGCTCAGACTTGAACTGTGGGGTCCTAAATGTTCTCTGAACTTGGTTGTTTTCTTGCAGATATTTCATTACTCAAATTAGTATGAGGATCTTACTATTTCTAACAAGCTTACTTGTTTTCCTTCTTCCCCTCCCTCCCTCCCTCTCCTCTTTCCTCCCTCCCTCCCTCCTTCTCCACCTCTCCCCTTTCCTTCCTCCCTTCCTCCTCCCTTCCTCCCTCCCTCCCCACCTCTCCCCTTTCCTTCCTTCCTCCTGCTTCTCTCCTTCCCCACCTCTCCCCTTTTCTTTCTTCCTTCCCTCCTTCCTTCCTTCCTTCCTTCCTTCCTTCCTTCCTTCCTTCCTTCCTTTCTTCCTTCCTTCCTTCCTTCCTCCTGCCTCCTTCCTTCCCTTTCCTTCCTTTTCCCTCCCTCCCTTCCTTCCTCCTACCTCCCTCCCTTGCACATTTTGCACACTTGTTGTTCCAAATGTAACACAAAGCAAGAATATTTATCTTGAATTTGGGAGCTATGAGAAGGGGGCTTAGACGAATAACCACACTTCTCAGCTCTTGACTCTACCTCATTGATTCCTTCTGTGAACTGCTGGCTCTCCTTAAGAACAACTGAGCAGCAAGAACACAGAGAGAAGACAAATGACAGAGGGTCACCAGCAAAACATTCCAGCCATTTTGGTTGTTTCACGCCAAATGCAGACAAAACAGGACAGTAGTTAGCTTGTTTTTCGGTACACAGAGAGTAATCGACAAAGGATGCTATTTAAAAAAAAGAAATATTTATCATTGTAAGCAAATGCAAACATCCACAATGCTACTGAATAACAAAGAATAAAATGTCAATAATCCTGTCAAATAAATCAATCTATAACAAAGGATCCATGCCTTCAAAAACAGCAACAGAGACTTTTAAAAATTTAGAACTATCTGTTTTGAATATGATTTCCAACTGCAAATTCTTTTCAAGCTGAATAATTTGAGATTAGAATCACCAGGGTAGCTCCCCTACACTGTATGGCCTTTCATTTTCTGATAATACAGGTTAATTTTAATAACATATAGTCTCCATATAAATCTAGAACAGCCTGAATCTGCTGGGTTCACTTCTTTAATGCCAGCAAAGTTTTGGCCAAACTCAGCAGATTGTCTATCCCTCTATTTGTTTCTCATGACCTTCTCTTCCTGTGTATGTGTGTTTAACCCACATTCTTAAAACATTAGAGATGGCCCAGTACTCTTGATGTGGTCTTACTAAGGCTTTATAGAATGGTAATATAAATTGAGATCACTTTATCTCAATTTTATCCTTCTGTTAATGCAATTTAGGATTGCATTAGCTTTTTTGGCTGCTGCTGCACACTGCTGGGTCATATTTAGCTGGACTCCAAGATCTGGACTAAGACTCCAAGATCCCTTTCACAGTTACTACGATTGAGCCTTTATTGAACTTTAAGTGTCAAGCTGGATAATTTCAGGCCAGTCACGTTCGCCCAGCCCTAGGAAGGAAAGCAATGGCAAACTACTTCCAAAAAGCTTCCAAGAAAACTGCAAAGCCATGTTTCAAAGCAACTAACCCAAAAATAGTGTATTCAACACACACATTCCCTTCCTTTTTTGTAATTATCAGGATTTCCATAATTTACATGAAAAAAATTCACATTTTCTTGTTCCTGCCACTTGTCCTCTGCTGTAGAGTATAAATATTTATTTTTTGAAATTACGAACATTGTTTCTATCCAGGAGAACGCAAAACACTGGCGTGGCAACCGCCATTTTAGGTTTTGTTTTGAGGAGATTCTGCCAAGCAGACTGAGTGAAAAATAAGTCAGTTAGAGTGATTTGCTTTTCTCCGCTGCAAGGCACTCTGATAATGTTTTGCTGCAACTCAGTAGTTTTGTAATGAGAGAGTCAGAGTGCTTCAAGGCTCAACTTAAAAAGCAGATTGAGAAATGACCTTAAAGCAGGAGCCAATCAGTGGCATTTTTAACATAACATCGGCTGTCTCTTGCACAACAGTCATGAAGCTGTATCTCCCTAATAATGCAGAGCTCTGTCCAGATTAGGTATTTAGATATCGAACATAGAATAATAGGATTTGGAAGAGGTCCTCTAATTCAACCCACTGCCTGTAGTGGGAAACCCTATACCATTGCAAACCAATGCTACACAGTTTGTTCTTAAAAACATTCAGTGATGGAGCACCCGCAACTTCTGGTGGCAAGCTGTTCCACTGATTAATTGTTGTCACTGTCAGGATTTCTCTCCCCACCCTCCCTTTAATTCTAGATTGGATCTCTCTTTTATGATCTTCCATCCATTACTTCTTGTGGTGCCCTTAGGTGCTTTGGAGAATAAGTTGACCCCCTCTTCTCTGGGTTAGCCCCTCAAGAAATGGAAAACTGCTAACATGTCACCGCTAGTCCTTTTTGTTAGACATCCCCACTTTCCTCATCATATGGTTTAGCCTCCATACCCCGATCATCTTTTGGATCTTCTCTGCACTACTTCTACATTCTAATAGTACTTCTCAAGTAGTTGATGGTTGTCCACAAATGATCTTCATAGAAATGGCATCAATACAAGTAAAATGTAAATGTGTTTACTGGAAACTGTTACCACCATGAGTGAATTTTGAGAGAACTTCATGGGCTCTATTTTAGAAGGCTAGCCAAAAGTTACTACTCTTGGTCCATATAGTTAGGTCGCTTTTTGAATCCTATCATCTTGTAAAAGAAATATCATCTCTTTTATCTTCCCAAGGAGTTGAAGCTCTGTCTCCAAAATGCTTTGCCAAAAATTAAAATAAAGTCAAGATCAGTTCCCCATGACTTCATGAATGCAGGGAGTATTCTTACAACTTATTTAGTACTGTAGTATATGAATATTTGTGGGGATTTTAGGGCTGCCAACAGTGGTGGGATTCAAAAAAATGTATTTCCAGTTCTGTGGGTGTGGCTTGGTGGGTGGGGTGTGGCTTGGTGGGCATGGCAGGGAAATGACACTACAAAATCCCCCTTCCCTCCCCACTCCAGGATGAAGGTTACTGCAAAATCCCCATTCCCCCCCCACCCCACTAACCTGCTTTCCAGCTCCATTCTCCTGTGCAGGGAGGCGGAGAATAGATGGGGTGGGGCCAGTCAGAGGTGGGATTTGCTGGTTCTTCGAACTTGTCAAAATTTCTGCTACCATTTCTCCAGAACTGATCAAAACCTGCTGAATACCACCTCTAGCTGCTAACCTATCATGACAGAAAATCAGCATTTTATGTAATAATAAGCATACATCTTTAAATGAAATAATGGTGATCTAACAATGAACACCAAAAGCAGATGTATGGGGCATTAGGAATTCTTAGAATACATATTCTTTATTGCCTCAAAAAAAGAGACTTCTTAATAGCTATGTTACAAACCACAGGTAGAGGTGACCTGATTTTGCAATTAATGCCAAAGACAGTTGTTACTGGTCAAAGACATTCTTATACTAAGTCTTACAAATATCAGCACTGATGATGGAGGGTACTAATTTCGTATCTAAAGCAGGAAAATTATTCTTTTTTTTTCTTTTTAGAAAAAAAGTCAACCTTGCTTCTCCTCTACAGTTTTTTTAAATAGAATATGCATTGTGAATTACTCAGGAATTAATTTCAAAGACTCAAATGAACAATGGCTTCTTAAGTTTTTTATCTAGTTAGACTTTACATTGAAAACTCATTTTTTCCCTCTGTTTGGATCTTATGTAATATGTCACAATATCCAATCTATCTCTTGTCAACATATAGAATCATAGAAGTCTGGAAAGCATTTGGCTTGTATCAGAGGTTTCTATCCTATTAACAGAATTGGAAGGGACCTTGTCGGCCATCTAGTCCAACACCCCCATCCAACCAAGAGACCCTACACTATTTCTGACAGATGGCAGTCCAGTCTCTTCTTGAAAGCTTCCAGTGATTAAGCTCCCACAACTTCTGAAGGCAACTTCTGTTCCATTGGTTGATTGCTCTCACTGTCAGAAAATTTATCCTTTTTGGTTGAATCTCTCCTTGTTCGGTTTCTGTCCATTATGCCTTGTCTGGCCTACAGGAGCATTGGAAAATAGTTTGACCCCCTCTCCTCTCTGTGGCAACCCCTCAAATATTGAAAGATGCTATCATGTCTCCCCTGGTCCTTCTCTTCACTAGGCTAGCCATGCCCAGTTTCTGAAACAGTTCATCGTATGTTTTAGCCTCCAGTCCCCTAATCATCTTGGTTGCTCTTCTCTGCACTTTTTCTGGAGTGTTAACATCTTTTTTTACAGTATGGTGACCAAAACTGGAGGCAGTATTCTAGGTGTGGTCTTATTAAGGCTTTATAGAGTGGTATTAGTACCCCACTTGATCTTGATTGTATTCCTTTGTGAATGCAATTTAGGATTACATTGGCTTTTTTGGCTGCTGCCTCACACTGTTGGCTCAAATTTAATTGGCTGTCCATAAGACTCCAAGATCCCTTTCACAGTTACTGCTATTAAGCCTGGTTTCATCCAGTCTATGCACTTTTGGTTTTTCTTGCCTAAGTGTAAGAATTTACACTTAGTGATGGAGGTCTTTCTCTCTCTCTCTCTCTCTCTTTTTTCATCTACTTATCATCTATCTACCTAGACTCTACTTGTCTAAGAAGGAGAATGAGATGAAACTTTTCACAATGAAGATTTTATCTTCTTTCTATGTATTTCTATCTATTCAATGTGCTGCATTGAAGAAATTAGCTGATTTTTAAAATTGTCCACCATCAGGAAGGTATCATATTACTATCATATTCAACCATATGGTGTTTGTACCCACCCACCCAGAGAGATAGACATATACATATCACAATTAATGAAACCTACCCCAAAAGACTGGCTTTATCCTTGTAGATGCCAAACACATTCTCAAAAGGTGAAATTGTTTGGAATAGAAATTGAGATGATGTCTCATCAAGTTGACTCGATATATTTTTCATTATTAGCATTATTTTGAAACAGGGAATCAGTCTCCCTCTCAAATCAGAGGTAAAATCTCAATATAAATAACACCTTCAAGCAATTTGGTTAATGTTGAGATGCTGTTCCATCTGTCCTCCAGAATTGCTGATTGCAGGCATTCGAACACACTCAATAAAAGACCCAGTAATACTTAGAAGGAGGTAAGTGTTTTCCAGGAGAATGTCTTTCTGTCTCTCTAAATTATTAATGGGGAATTGTAATTTGATTCAGCTCCTTCTGAAACAGGATATCTCAGGCTGTTATCTGTTGATGTCTTTAGCTTTGTCCAGCTCTTAAGCTTAACAAAATCACAGGCAATGTGCCATACGAATGCAGTTTGCTTGTAATGTTGATTTAGGACCATCCTATAAAATAAATACCATATCATGTCCCCTACCAGCTTTATTTCTCACTGCTGCTCAGATTCAAGGTCTGTTGTTGCTATTGTTGTTTTTAGAACATGCATAAATAGGTCTAGCTGCTACAAAGTTAGAGCAGCAGAAAGAGACTCCTTCAGAAAATAGTTAGATTTAAGACTCGGCAATTGCATGGTCCTGTTTTTCCCAACAATATCTGGTTGTTGGGAGAGATGTCATCTGAATGGTGTCGAGATTTCCTAAGTGTCTGGGGGAGAATCCTAGGTATCCTAGATATGTGAGTCTCCTATCCTTTGGGCTGCATTTGGGTGTAAATCTTATTAGACAATTGGAGGCATTCTTAATGCCTACATGTCTTAACTGAATGATTGTTGTTGGATTATCTCATGTGTTTTTTTAAAAAAAATGTTTGTGCTGTACAGTTTTATTTTGTGGGGTCCTTGGAGCTCACTGATGTTTCACCACCCAACTGGATAACATCATTGATGATGCTCCAAAGGTGCTTTTTCAAGAGGCAATTTGACTGGCTGGTTTTTCTTTGAAGATGTTCACTTCTCACCCAAGAAACTTCTTCAGCTCTAACTGGATGGTGGGGAATGGAAAGATTTATATTCCTTGCAGACAACTGGTCCTTTGTGTTCTTTTGGAGAGTTGAAACCTCCAAATGGCCTCAATGACTCTCTAAAAAGAATACAAATGACCAGCCGTCTCCAACGAATATAAATAAACTGTTTTGGGCCTAGTAGGCCTCCCTGCAGCCCCCTGGGAGAAAAAATGGCCCAGGGGCCACACCGCACCCCTGTGCCCCATTTTGGGCCTATTGGGCCTCCTTGCACTTACCTGATAGCCAAAAAGGATGCATAGGAAGGGCCAGGGCAGGGGCAGACAGCAATTTTACAACCAGTTCAGCTGATGTGGTGTAAATTGCTTAAGTCTCACCACTGGTCTAAGCCCATATCCATCATTTGCTGGCAATTCCCTTCACTAATCAACATCCCAACATGAGAAGTGAACCTAGACAATGCCCTAGACACTCATCTTCATAATTTAAATACAGCTTCAGGCTATTCATCAAATAAAACATATCTATTATCTATATGTTAAGTATCTGTTAATACATATACTGATTCACTGTAGCTCTGCTCTCCCTAAATTATCAATAGAAGGAGAAGGTAGTCACAACCCTGTGAAGTTTTCATGGAACCAGAAGAGAACAAAACAGAATATCAGAGTTGGAAGGGACCTTGGAGGTCTTCTCATCCACCCCCCTGCTCAGGCAGGAACCCTACACCATTCCAGACAAATAGTTGTCCAATCTCTTCTTTAAAACCTCCAGTGTTGGAGCACCCACAATTCTGGAAGCAAGTTGTTCTATTGATTAATTGTTATATCTGTCAGAAAGTTTCTCCTTAGTTCTAGGTTGCTTTTCAGAAACTTTAAAGAGAAGAACACCAGAATCCAAGGGAACCTGTACTTCAACTTAAACCATTGCAGGAGATAAAAGCTTACGGCGATACACTCCTCCCTTGATTAAATAACCAAAATATTAATTAACTTTTTTAAAAAGCAAGTATTTTCCCCCCTTTCCTTTTCACAATTAGGCATCCCAAAGGATTAATGCTGAAAGAAAGAACCATTGTAACTGTTACTTCTTTATATCATGTGCATATTAATTATGGATGACTATTCTGGGGTAGCATTATCATGTCAAACCACAGAGCACATGTAATTTTGTACCCTGTAGCCAAGGTTGATTAGCAGTTCTGTCTTAGCTATGCAACTTATTCTGTAATGTCTTCTATTTAGTATCTTGTGGGATCCACACGTTCCTATCGCTTGGTTACAGGAGAAGGGAAAATAATAAAAGTTTTCTTCTCATCCATCTTAGCTAGCAATGAGATATTTTAGATTACATGCAAATTGCAGACAGTAAATTAGCAGAGATACAATAACATCATGGAAATAGTTCTAAATGTTGGGATATTTATTGTACACAAGCAAGGGAAAGAATAACTTCATTGAGACTGTACATCTTTTCTTTTTTCTTTTTTATAAAAAAAATATTTGGGT
>BHFT01019477.1:0-19157 GCA_004320025.1 Laticauda laticaudata
CATGATTGACTTATCTGTAGCAAAAAAAAAAAAACAACCATAAAACCAGGTGTGACTCATTTAATGAGATTGAAATCTTGGTCCCAATTGTGATTATAAATCAAGGACTACTTGGAGAGGCAGCAGATGGACCAACAAGGGTGACAGCAAATTTCATGCTGATACAGCTTTCTGGCAACTCAAGGATGAGTACATATTACCGGCAGTCCTTGCTTAGCAACCACAAGCTGCAACTGGCAACTTGGTCATTAAGCAAAATGGTTAAGTAGAATTATAAGAGTGCCTACAGTTCTACTTCAGCTTTTCTTTGATTTACAGACTTGTAAAGGCTTGTAAAGGTCATAAATACAAATATTGGCCATAAAGTTACTTTTTCATCATTAATGACTGTAAGCAGTCATTAAACATAGAAGGTGCTAAACAAAGTTGCTATCTCTACTATCACTCAATGCAGAGTTAAACCCAAGAATTGCATGAAAAGCTCATTTTATGCGGTGATGCAGTGGTTAGAATGCAGTACTGCAGGCTACTTCTGCTGACTGCCAGCAGTTCGGCAGTTAGATCCTGACCGGCTCAAGGTTGACTCAGTCTTCCATCCTTCCAAGGTTGGTAAAATGAGGACTTTTAGAATTGTTGAGGGAATATGCTGACTCTGTAAACTGCTAAGAGAGGGCTGTAAGGCATGGTAAAGCAGCATATAAGTCTAAGTGCTATTACTAGTGCTACCTAAATCTAGCAGAATTTGGAGGAGCCATAAGCCACTGAACTGCAGCCTCCTTGTCCGTCCTTTTATATTTCATATTGAATAAAAACCAGACAAGAATAATTTATCATTTATCTTATAATTTATCATTTACCATAATCATTAATGATTCTTCTAATTTATAAGAATAATTTATCCTGCTCACTAGATATTTGGTTTAAAAGTACCTTTTCTGATTAAATGTAATTTTAAACGGAACAAAAAAATGAATGACAGCCCGGGATGATAATAAAGCAAGCCATACTTTAAGTCCCTTGCTTCGTAGTTAAGATTCTCTTAAATGTTTCAAAATAAATTATGAGGCAACTTAGCTTTTTTTTTTTTTTTTTTATATGACCTGGTTGNTTTTTTTTTTTTTTTTTGTATATATGACCTGGTTGTCTGTTGATTTCAGATTGAAGAGAAGATTGCGATACTTGTTTTTGTAAAGCCGATCCACACGGCCAAACTGTTTGAATATCTCCATCTCTACTTTCTTTGCTATTTTTGATGCCATATTTTTCTGCACATCCAAGTCAAGGGACTCATTCAGCCTGAAATACAGAGAGGCATGGGATACGTTCGTCTAACCAGTCAATCGCTCGCACCAAATAACATGTGTTCTTTTCATTTCCACCCCAAAAATTAGCAAACAGGCTATTTGGAATGCTGTTCTCTTAAGACTTTTCAATGAAATACTGTATTTGAAGATACCAGGAAACACCAAGGAAGAATATTTGCTTTGGTGTTCTATGAATCAGACAGAGGCCAACTCAAGCTGCCACTCTATCCTAAAGCATACCGAAGGAATGTTGGCGGTCCTCATTCTCTTAACCTATCTCAGAAAGTACCTTCATGAGTAAGGGATGCTATTTATACTATCACCTGTGTTAGTAAAATAAAAGGGACTGTCAGATCCCTATCGTGATACAACCATTCCTGTGGGGAGAGGGCCTGGATACAATTTTAGCTTATTGCTCTCTTCCTATTTTCCATACATCCTGTATTCCTCTAGTTCAGAGCTCACCAACCTTTTGGACCTCAGGGACCAATAAACTCTTAATTTTAATTTCCATGGACCAGAGACCCTGGGAAAATCCTCCCAAAAGTCTGCAGGAAATTTCCCCACCCTGTTTTCCTACTGATCGACTGTTCTTTATTTGGGATTGCAGGATACCGTCTCCAGTTTTGTTCTCAGGGGGAGAGAGAGAGACTTTTGGCTTCCTGCAAGGAAAGCAGCAGAAGCAGCAGAAGTCTTTCTTTCTCTCCCTCAAACTCTGTCAGAAATGAGTCTTTGCCGGCGCAGCCTCTTGGACCTGGATGCCTTGCAGGATCCCAAAGACTCATTTCTGGCAGAGTTTTGGGGAGAGAAAGAAAGACTTTTGTTGCTTTCCTTGTGTGCAGCCAAAAGCAGAAGAAGAAAGAAGCAGCCTGGTGGCCAGGCAAGCAGTGTGGGGCAAGTGGGACAAGTTCTTCCCCTCCCCCCTCTCCCCCCTTCCCTCACTTCCTCATGTTGTTTGCAATGCAAGGGATGCAAGCCTTGTGTTCCCGTGGGCCATGTGGGAGGCGCAGCCTTATGTTCCCACGCAGCCTAGATTAATTACTTTGGGGGTGACATTTCTTTGTGAACCATCAAAATTTTCTCATGGACCACCAATGGTCCCCGGCCCACTGGTTGGCGACCACTGCCCTAGTTTATAGCCTTTATCCTGGCACCTATGTGCCCTAAGCTTGATTTACCTTTTGGGGAATATAATAAGGGGGGGAGGGCCATGTGTTTTGTCTCAGTCCTAAAGTTTCCTGCAAGACGAGCTTCTTATCTCTTTCTCAGGCCATCTGTTCTAACAGCATCTTCGCACCTGTGGATTGGTTCATTCAATCTCAGATTGAGGAGAGGGGTTTCTAACTACTTTATCCTAACTATATTGTTTGTCTCCTGATGAGGACTTTAGATCCTGCTTTCCTTGGTCCTGCAATCAATCACTCTCTTCCAATAAAAGGTTCCTTTTGAAATGCTGGAGTTTCAAGAGCCTTTACTTTCTTGAATGGAGAGGAGAGGCAGACCCTTACAGGGACTTGCGTTTGCCACCATCGTAAAGTGGGACCGTGTTAGCAAAACAGAAACATTAAAGGAAATGTGTGCTAATTCAAGCATCCTTGAAGTGTCTGATTCTCAAAATTTCTATTTTGAGAAATTTATCAAAATTTCTATCACCAACTGATAGGTTCTTCTATTAAGAAAATAATTCTTGAAGACAGTAACGGTGTCGTGACTACGCAACACACGTGTTTGCATCGAAGCCACAGAAACCTGAAAGATGGCATTCCTCTTCATCAGAACAAACTCTGCATCATAATTATATGTGTGGTCTATGTAAAATGCTGTGAGGTGAAACTATGCATTAACCACGATTCATGTGATTGAGTTCGTATCAATAATTATCATTAAAAGCAGTAATCATGGGTAATAAGGGTAATCAGGGGTAATGAAGAGTAATGAGGGGAAATCATTATAAATATTGAGTCCCAGGAAACTCGGGTTAGATCCAACTTTATTTTGTTTGCTTAGCAATTATCTTGGACTCCTTGTGGAGGAAGGAATAAACAATAAGCTTTTGTGTTATGAAATACTGAAGCGAAGAGTGTCTTTTTTTCTCCCTGCATTTGTGCCAAAGAGTAGCTGAGAAACAGTATAATCTCCAATGCCCACTGTTAAATAAGTTGTTCTTCAGTAAGCATTGATTATCGGTTTTTGGGTCCTGCATTTGATTCCACACATCAATTAATTTTTAATAACTATTATTTATCAAATTTAAAATCCCAATTTGATTCACTGTAATTAAAAATTAATTTTATCATGTTTGTCCCCCTCCTGTATACCAAGGATGTCCAGCCATACTGACCTACCTTTTCTGGAGGGTTTCTGTCAAGGCTTCCATGACTTTAATGCGACTTTGTTTTTGAGAGAGCCAAGACCTAGATATTGGTTTGGGAGTCCTTTTTGGTGTTGTCTTCTCTTTTGTTCTGCAGCCTTTTAAAATAATAAGACATACTTGAGGCAATATAACAGAGGAATTTGCAG
This sequence comes from Laticauda laticaudata, assembly GCA_004320025.1. Classification (NCBI taxonomy): domain Eukaryota; kingdom Metazoa; phylum Chordata; class Lepidosauria; order Squamata; family Elapidae; genus Laticauda; species Laticauda laticaudata. The sequence continues at coordinate 3,825 of BHFT01019477.1, forward strand.
AAGGAAATTTGAGGAAGGCCTACTATTACTTCCTTGTTAAAAGCTCCACTTTTTGGCAATTCGTATATATGCATTCAGTACAACAGAAGAATGCCTCCCTATCTTCTCAAAAAAGAAAAAAAAAAGCTAATGTCAGCATTCCAGAAAACCTCCACTCCAACCAATAACTCCGAGACAGACATCTCTCAAAAATTCCTTTATTTGGATAGTAACTGGCACAACTGTGGAATCCCGAATCTGAAAGTTCTGGGCTTCCTTACAATAGGTAAAAACTACAAATCCATCCTCTGCACCCATCACCACATCACCACATCACATGGCCCAATCACCATCCGTCCCAAAGTAACATGACCTGATTCAAAAATTAAAATTATCTCAGAACTAAATGAGAGAATTAGATTGGGGCAGTTTAAACTCTTGTACTTCTTTGTTTTCGAGTAATAAAAAAGAACTTGCTGAAAAAACTGCATTTTTCAAGCTAGCATCTTTAAGATAGGTGGGCATCGACTCCCAGAATTCCTCAGACACCATCCTGGCCAGGGAATTCTGGGAGTTGAAGTCCACACATTTTAAATTTGCCAAGTTTGAAAAAACTGCTGTAAAGAGATTAGAGCAGGAATTCAAATTGCCATTCCAAATCACAAAAGATTCAAAACAGAAATTGTTGAGCTCATTATCAGAAGCACCTCTTCATTCCATTTCAGTTTTCCTGGACTTCTCTTTTTCTCTGAAAATTCCAAGCTTTGCTTTCAAGGTCTGTGAAACAGGACTAATCATGCACGTCTTTGTCTTTGTGACAGGAAGATGTGGTTCTAACTTTGCTGGTTTGGAAGTTCAAAGGCTGCCATTCACCTCCAGTGCAGTTACCAATGCTTTTGACAACATATCAGCCCTGAATTTAAATTGCACAGAATTCTGTATTTTACTGAGCACACTTGTGATTCTAGAAATAAAGAGGAATTTAAAACATCCACTGAATGAAATGTATGGCCCATTAATGCATGACAGATATTCTTCAGAGCCTGTAAGGGCTTTCAACATTTTATAGACCATGATGAGCGGTCCTGAATTATTGCTGGCATTGCAATAAACATGACAAGGATCTTATCTTCTTCATAGCCCCTTCTTCAAGGAAGTTGTTGCAAATCTCAGAATCTCTTTTTTTGCCCATCTTTCTTCAGTTTCAGTCAATTTTTTAGAAGTGTATGCACATGGTTGCAGTTTGCCTTCTTCCTTTTCTTGGAGTAGGACTGCTCCAACTGCCACATCACTGGTGTCAGCTTGAACTACAAAGTTTTTCCAGATCAAGATGTTTTAACACTGGTTTGGCTGAAAAAAATCAGGTTTTGGTTTATCTACCCCTTTGGTTTTCAACAAGTTAGTAATTGGAAGTGCTATTTGTGCAAAAGAAGGAATTTCTGATTGAAGTTGGCAAAACCCAGGAAGCTGTGTAATTGCTTGCGGACATGAGGGGTTTCCCACTCCAGCACCACCCTGACATTTTCTGAATCTATTTCTATCCTTGATGATAGATTTGGAATCCCAAGTAATTTATTTTTGGTTCGTGGGAATTTGCACTTGGACAGTTTGGCAAACAACTTAGCTGCTCTTAGCTTTTCAAGACTTCCCACACTAACTTAATATGTTCAACCTTAGTTTCAGGTAAATCAATATGTCATCAAGATAAAAACAAAACCCCTTTGTACAAGTACTCATGCAGTACTTCGTTAGTCAGCTGCATGAAAACAGCTGGGGCCCCTTGGAGTCAGAACACCAAAGCTTTGAACTGAAAACACCCCAGCGGACAGTTAAACACTTGTTTCCACTGATTCCTCCTCCCAAATTCAGATACATTAATAAGCTTCCTTTAAATCTAATTTGGAGGAAAATCCTCCCCTTTACCAAATGAGCCAGTATTTTTTCATCAGAGGTAGAGGGTACAGATTATCCTTGCAAATAGCATTCAAATTTCTATAGTCACTCATAGACGTAGTACAGTACTTTTTCTCTCAGAACAGTACTGGGGCTTTGCACAGGTTTGATGAAGCCGCAGTCGAGTTTTTTGTCTATAAATCGGTGCAGGTAATCCAGTTCCCAAGGGTCACGGCATACATTTTTGGCTTAGGTAGTTTGGACCCTGGTAGAATCTCAATGGCAGCCTGTTGGTCTATGAGGGGGAGTTTGTCTGAAGCTGCTTCACTAAACACATCAATTAAGTCTCCGTATCTCTGGGATGCCTGATAGGGATCTGCTTGTCACAGCAGGAACTATTTCCTCACAGCGTGGCATTCCTGCCTTGTGAGGCTCCTCCATCTGGACCGATTCACTGTTAGGGAATCCATGGGTCCTTCCATCCAGTCCACTCTCAGGTTCTATTCTTTAGCCAGGTTAGTCCCAAAACTAGAGGTCATTTAATCCCTGGCATTACAATGAAAGCAATGGTTTTGGAGTGGTTTGCCATGGTGAGCTCCAACAGTTCAGTGCACAAGTGGCTGGGGTGCTTCCCACAATGGATCCATCAAGCTGGCAAAAAGAGACTGGAATTTTTAATGATCTTAGTTGGATCTCCAGTCTCCTGACTAAAGTGGGGGATTAATAGGTTCCTTGTGCATTCCCGAGTCCAACAATACTTTAAATCTTACTTTTCTCCCTCGTTAGTGGGATTAACAGTTCTATGGGGATTATAAGGGGTTCAACAGTCCCACTTACCAATGGGTCTTTGTCGTCACTCCCTGGATGGTCAGGTTCTTCTGCTGGAGGGTCAGAATTCCCAGTGCTGGAGGAGACTCTGGCAGGAACTGTATGACCATGTGACTCTCAAAGTGCGTCCCCAGGATGCTGTGGTGGTTTTGCAGGCATTCCTATGGTTTGCTTCTCTCCTTCTGGGTAGGGGTCTTTGCACAACAATCAACCATGCAGTGGCCTTATTTCTTGCAGTTAAAACAGGTGGTCACATGCAGTGGGCAGAGCAAGGTTGGGCCATCTCTCTTCTCTATTCGGGTGGGACCTCCTCCAGGTGTGACTCGTGCAGTACTGGTTCCAGGCTTGGTTCATTTCAGTTTCCTCAGCCAAAACATACCAGTCATATAGGCAGTGGGGCTCCGCGGGCCACACAGGTGGTCATAATTGAGCCTGTCCTTGAACCAGCTCACCAGTATTTCCTTAGCCAATCCATGTTGCTGGCCAGGTCTCAGAATTCCTTGATATATTCAGCCACTGGTTGGTTTCCCTGTCTGATGTGCCTGATGCAGTCTCTAGCCTTTCCATCAGTTAAGGGGTCCTCAAATCTTTGCCTCAAGGCCGTCATAAAGCAGTTGATGTTTTGGAACTCTTTCTGCATAGGCAGTCACCCCATCCAGCATGCATCCCCCTCTTCTAGGGCCAGAGTGAAGACTCTGGCTTTGGCTCCTTCTGGGGGGAGATCCCTCTCATACTCCTGCATGTAGGTTAGCACGTCCACGAGGAAAAATTCCAGTTGTTGGGGGGTGTCCCAATCAAACTTGACCTCGGGGGAGTACCTTTCACTCTAGGGGGGTGCCTCCTTTCATCGAGCCATGGGCCATGCCCCGTGCCGGGGTCCCTCCAGGGAGGATTTTTCCAGGGTGATGGTGGACTCAACAGTGGCTCCTGCATCATCCACAGATATCCCCGGTATTGAGGATCAGCATCTGAAAACCTCTCCCCACAAACAAGACAGTCTTGCTCATCCTATAAATTATCCCATTACTCCATTGCAATGGATCAAACCGAGAGCTCTTATAAGTTCCATTTACACTTTATGACCAATAAATCTCACAATTCCCAGTTGATTGTCAATGTGATCGAGGGGCCAGGCCCACAGCAAGCTGACATTTGTTCAAACCCTTACTCTGTCATAAAGCTTATCACACAAGTCCCCAGGGCAGGGTTTAAAAACACCACAGACATTTCCGTTTGTGCCCTCTAGGCCCTATGTGCAACAGGATGTTTAATTAAAAAATTATAGTAAACAAAATTAAGGAAAAAATGGGGAAGTTATAAAGGAAAACATCAGCTTCTAGCATCATCCGTATTTTAAAAAATGCCTCTGGGGGCCATAACATTCCTATAAAATAAAAATAAATGGGGTTGTTTTCTTTGGAAATCTGCCTCTTTGTTGAGAATTACAGGAAAAATAAGCTGCTGAGCCGAATGACGTACTCTGCAATACTGGTGAGAAGAATCCTTAGTTTTTCTTTTTCATTTTTTAAAACTGGAAGCCGACCATGATAGCTATTGGGTAACACAGCCAAAATGCAATTTCAACATTCCCGGTGTTGTCCCAGCCCTCAAACTGGGAGTCACTGATCATGGATTCAAACTTAATTCACTCTATTAATTTGCTCCTGAACATATAAAATAAGCAAATCCTTAATTATCTGACAGTCTCTTTCTATTACAATATGAAGGACCGCAGTGTCTATGGAGATTCTCCGTCATCCAGGACATAGTTGTCCCAAAGGTGCTTTTTCAAAAGGCAACTGGACTTGCTTTGTTTTTCTCTGAAGACATTTCACTTCTCATCTAAGAAGCTTCTTCATTTCTGACTGAAGGGTGGAGAATGGAAGGATTTACATTCCTTGCCATCATCTAGTCATTTGCACTTAGTTACTGCAAGGAATATAAAATGCTTCCATTCTCCACCATTCAATCAGCACTAAAGAAACTACTTGGATGAGAAGTGAAATGTCTTCAAGAAAAAGATCTGACACAACCCAGAATTACCATGGACTTTGCCAATTTGATGCTTTTCTAAACAAAATAATTTGTCTTGGAAGATGGGCTTTGTTGTTTTCTTTTTAAATGGATTTCATCACTTGGAAACCTGACACAGAGAAAGTCACATTTACTTTTTTATAAGATGCCCAGATCTCTTCGCTGGTTATAAATTCTGTAAATAAATAAACTAGCAGCAACTTACCTAAACATATGGCTCTGTTTGCTAAACAGAGCCTATCTTCTTCTTTTCTCTTTGAACAGAGCCTGGCACCACTGCCTTCATATTTCTTGCATTACAGGAATTATGACAATAATGCAAGGGAAAAAAACCAGGATTAAATTAATGGCCTCTTCCAGACATGAATTCAAATTAAATTACCCATTGGTTGGTCATTAGTATGCAGCCCACAGTTGCACAGGAGAAAAAGGAAGTTTACCCTAGGAGTGGGCTCAGGCATCAGATTAATCCATGGGTTGTTTAACTATTGCTACTGTTAGAAACAGTACGAGTTTGCAGACAGAACAACTTGAGACAATAACTTGGAAGCAGCAAAGGATTTATTCATTCTATTTGCAAACACGGGTGCACACAAGCTGGGCCCAGCATGAAGCATTCACCAGCTTTTTATCTCCTTACAGAAGTTCACCCTCCCCTGCCACCATTTTGGCACTGCATCCTATCAAAGACATCAACTTTATATGGTACCTACTCCCCTCAAAAAAGCTCACTTGCCTGTGTCACATCTCCAGTTTAACAGTTTAACTATAACCTAGTTTTTGCTAGCATAAGCTCTATTTTTATCTTTGTCTTTCCTCGACTTGAGATGTCAACTGGTATTTAGCTGTTAGCTGCTTATCTAATATTGAAGCTGCTCAGAATTTTCCATTTAGCACATCTGTTAAGCATTTACTTGAGAAACAATAACAATTCCATTTTTAAAAAAACAAATGAGACTGCCCCAGAAAGCTGGTCCTGCCCTGTGGGCAACACCTAATGGAACCACACACTGAAGTGGAGATTTGCAAAGACTTTTTTCCGCACAAAAGAAGGATACGGGGGAAATCGCTCCATGCCTTAAACCAGAGGTCTCCAAACTTGGCAACTTTTAAGACCTGTGGCTGAATAATTTTGGGAGTTGAAGTCCACAAGTCTTAAAGTTCCCAAATTTGCGGACCCCTGCTTTAAACAATACATTTTTACAGATTTATTTACTCACAGGCCCTAGAAGCCATCTCCCAAGACCACTTAAAAGACCAACCCACTTCCATCCCCTATATTAGGGGTGGACTTCTACCAGTTCAGACCGGTTCTATAGAACCAGTTGTTTTGATTCTGTGCAGTTCAGAGAACCAGCAAATTGTGCCCCTGGCTGCCTGCCCCTCTGCCCACCTCTCCCTTACCTGACCAGTCAGTCTTATTGTGCATGCGCAACATTGTGCACATGCCCAACATCGCTGACAGCGTTCTCCCCAACCCAGTCACTCCTTAAGGTATTTCTTTTTTTCCCAACAATCAGCTGTTCCGATGATCAGCTGTGCCGAGATCCACCTCGCTTACTTACTGCTTTGCTCAGGAGGCTTCCCTGAGGCCCAGGAAGACAAAAAATGGAGGGGGGCATTGTTTTTTTTCCTTCCTGAGCCCCAGGGAAGCTTCCTGGGAGCAAAAACGCCCCCCATGAGGCTTTTCTGAGACCCAGGAGGCCCAAAAACAGAGCACGGGGGGATACTGCTCACCCCCTCCAGGCTCCTTTTTTTTCTTTCTGAGCCCCAGGGAAGCCTTCTGGGAGCAAAAACACACCCCCAGGAGGCTTGCCTGAGGTCCAGAAAGCCCCAAAACCAGGGTGGGTGGGGTGCTGCCAAAATAATGCAAGCCATGTCCCCCCAGTCACATGACCATACCCACCTAGCCATGCCCACAGAACCAGTTGTTACAAAATTTGAATCCCACCCCTGTCCTATATTCAGCAAATGAATATATAATTAATCATTTAAACAATTCCTAGCATTTAGTATCCCCAAGTTCCCTTTTTTATGAGGCCTCCTTATACCATGGCAACATTTGGGGTTTCAATAGAGCAGGCATTTCTGCGGGTTTACTGACCAAGCTGTTTTCATTACCCCCCTCACGCATTAGCAACTGATTGCAAAAGGTCTGCAAAACAAAAACAAGAATTTCTGGCAGATGCTATTTTTTTTAGGGGAAGGAGGTCTTTGGACCTTTCCTTCACTAGGAATTTCTAAATAAATCAATATTAGTGTAACTGAGCTATAGAACAAACAAGAAGCCATCAAACTTTCAGATATCCAAAAATTATTTCATAGCAATGAGCCCTGGAAAGTATGTTCAAAATAAATGATTTTGTTGTACAGGTACTCTTTTGGATGAATGCTCTGATTTTGAATCTGATAATCTACTCAAGACCACCAGAAAGAGAAGAAGGAAGAAAATGGACCAATAAATGATCAATATATTAAATATTGCATTGCTGAGAGGGGTCTTTTCTCCTGCAACATCAACTGCACTGGATGGAAATTTATCAGAATTCTTCTTGGCACAAATTATTAATTTTTTGCCTGAATGATGCGTGCATTTTATTCTATCTTTCTGTCATTCACAGCTGTTCTATTCTTTCATTTATTCAATTATTCCATGAAGTTGCAAAGGAAGATGCAAAATAACAACCCTGAATGAAACTATGGAATGATTCACCTCAGCATTTGAAGAATCCTCCAGTTCTGTAAGTCTTCCCAATCTGGACTCCTGATTAACACTGGGACTTCCAAGAAGTTTCACTAGTGACCCAAATAGTTCCTGGAGGAAAAAACCCCACACAATTACAGGTAATCTTTTACCTACAACAGCTCATTTAGTGACCAATCAAAGTTACAACGGCACTGAAAAAAGTGATTTATGACTGTTTTTCTTACTCACAACGGGTACAGCATCTCTTTGGTCACATAAACAAAATTCAGACAACTACCAACTTGGCAACTGATTTGTATTTATGATGGTTGCAGTGCCCCAACGTCCTGTGAGCCCCTTTTGCAACCTTCTGGCAAGCAAAGTCATTGGGGAGTCAGATTCCCTTAACAACCATGTTATTAACTTAACAACTGCAGGGATTCACTTAACAGTGGTGGCAAGAAAGCTCATACAATGGGGCAAAATTCATTTAACAACTGTCTTACTTAGCAACAGAAATGTTGGGTTCAATTGGGGTTGTAAGTCAAGGATTATCTATATACTAAAACTTTCTTATAAAAAATTCTTCTGAATTATTTTAAAACTGAATAATCACATAAAGAGCAATGATATTTTAAAAGAATAATATTAATTAGTACTATAGATTGTAAATTTGCATCATTTTGTAAAAAAAAAAACAATTCTGTAAATATATGTCTTTAGGGAAAGAGGAAATTTTAAATTTCTAGACAGCAATCCTAAAATATTTCTACTGGATGCAGAAGTAAATGCCTGGGTGAAGCCAGGCAAACACCTGGGCACAAACAGACTCCCTCTGATACCTCCAGCTCAAACACACCCCAACCCAGGGCACCCAGATTGGAAACCGGGCTTCGCTACATAGATAATAGCCGTCCTTCACGCGAAGCCAATACTACCTGAAGCCATTCAAACACAAGCCGAGCACAGGGTCGCCAGCCCAATCCCAAAGCCCACAAGACAGGACAGAAGAAACTCAGTAAACACCAATCACAACAACGCCGAAGCAACAATAAACACAGACCAAGACTCCCACACCAATCAGGATGGGTATAAAAAACCATTCCTGGCACAGCAGTAGGCTTAGCCTTAAATTTGATAAACTAACGGCGTGATAGCGCTGACCCAGATACGAACTCAACTACAGAAGCCTGATGATGGCAGGGATGACATTCTGCTGAAATGTTGCTGCTTACAACCTTTAACAGACTTACAATGATTTGTGGGATAATACCCGCAAGGAAGACATGAACAGCACACATGTAAGTACCCGCCCGCAAACACTTAAAACACAAACACACACATCATACACAACTACACACAACAGCCTGCACTCTCAAATAAAAGATCGTCCACTCTAACCAGCAAGTCCAGGCAAACCCCACCTGGGCACAACACAGGCACTCCCTCTGCATCACCTTCTCCAAGCTCAAAGCACAACCCCCAAGCCATGGCACCCAGGATGAGAACCTCAGACTTCCTCATTAGATATATAGCCGCCTTTCAGTGTGAAGCCAATGCTGCCCAGCTAATAGCCTCCAGTGCCCAAGAGCCAGAGTGTTGCCCAGCCAATCAAAGCCGTACAAAACAGTACAGAAGAAACCAGAAACACCGAATGCAATCAACTCCAAGAGTCCAGTGAACAGCGGACCCAGAGCACTCCCAACAATCAGGATGAAGAAAAAAAAACTAGTCCTGCGTGCCAACAGCCCATGGGCTAGCTCAATATTTAAAACCAAAGACGCTGTGGATTCTGAGCCCCACTATCATACAATACTTCATTACAGCATAGGCCTGATGATGTGGCAGATTGAGTATTTTGCGTTGCCTGAAACGTTGCTACAACTTTAAAAGCACTACCAATGATGTGGGAACAATACCTGAAGGCAAAGGCACTGAACAGCACACACTGTAAATGTTACCTGCCGACAAATCACACGAAGCCCAAGCCATGCACTGAAACCGCCCGCTCCAATACAGGAACATGAGTGTTAATTGCAGCCATATCAAAGCCCACAAAAGCGAGACAGAAAAACCAGAAACTCACCAATCAACTCAACTCCAAGTCCAGTACACAGTACCAATAACTCCAGCCAATCCAGAATAGGCCAGACCCTCGAGATTTGAAACCAAAAGCCTGTGAGACCCCACAGTCCATTCAAGAAGCCTGATTGATGGGCAGATGACGAGTTCTGCTGAAACCCGTGTTGCTACAACGTTTAGAAACCCACTACAGATGACGTGCGGAATAATACCCGAAGCTGAAGCTGAACCAGCACACATGTAAGTTACCCGCGACAAGCTTAATAAAAACAAATTATATATGGTATATATGTGCTGTTTTATAGCTTCCCTTTCGGGTTGCTGACCGTCCCAATCGTCATTGTCATGCGTGCTTTTTTAAACGTCTTCACTATATGTATAGTATATATACTATATTATAGATATATATATATATATATATGGCATCTTTGCGTTTATTCCGAGTTTTCTCCCGCGCGTAACAATTGGCGAAGTAGTTTTGGCATAGTTATATACCCCCAAGCCCAATCGGAACACAGCCAACCCCCCCAACCATATCAGATGCACAGCCAGGCCCCCAACCAAGCGAGAACACACCCCCACCAACTTCAGAACCACGAGCTGCTCACAGTAGTCCCTCTACCCAGTCAAGTCGCACTCCCACTGGCCAGAAACCGCCGAAAAAAAAAGCTGCAACTCACATATCTGATAGAAGCACAAACACACAAGCCCTGAAGGATGCGAATGAGATTTTTGTCGAACGTCGCTCCAACAATATCTTCCAATTTTTACGCGGGGATGAAAACCCCAGGGGAATAACAAAGATCCCACACGACAACATACCCATGAAGAACCTCAGAAAATACACACACACACACACACACACACACACAGAAATCAGACATAAATCTATATAATTACAGTCTATGTACTGTGCTCTCTATTCCATAGCTATAAAAGGAGGTATGTTATATATTTTTCAGTGTACAGTATAACTACATAGATATTATAAATTAAATATGAATATTTACATGAATATTTTTGATCTTAATGGAGCCTGCCCATTACAGTTGTAAGTTGTGATGATCATAAAGTGGATTATCTCGTGATTCTTTTTGCAATTTCATTTTTAAATGAACCTATTGTTTTCTATGGGATGCTTTTTGCCATTAATTTGATGTACTGAGCCTTGGTGGCACAGTGGTTAGAATGCAGTTCTGCAGGCTACTTCTGCTAATTGCGGCTGACTGTAATTTGGCAGTTCAAATCCCACCAGGCTCAAGATTGACTCATCCTTTTGAGGTGGGTAAAACGGGGACCCAGATTGTTGGGGGCAGTATGCTGACTCTGTAAACTGCTTAGAGAGAGCTGAAAAGCACCATGAAGCAATATATAAGTTTAAGTGCTATTGCTGAATGCCAGTTTTTGACCAAAATATCATAAATTGTAGTCACATGATTGTGGGACCTACCCTTAATGAACAGCATGACTTGCAAATGTAATTCTGCCTTACTCACAGTCCTAAGATGAGGATTACCTGTAAACATTTGGCTCTTTAAATTGTTTTGAAACTCTTGCCTCCAGGTGGGACTGTTGTTGTGATTGTAACAGCAAGACCACTAAAAACTAGTAACTTCAGAATTTGCATTCTAGAAATTGCAGTTTGAACTTGGAACAAAATATCTATGCTGCACATTTAACAATTACTCCAATGGAGAAGTTTAATCAAAGGCAGTTTCTATCTATTATGCTGCAAAAAGAAAAGGAACTTACATAAAAGACAATTTTTACGCTCTGAGACTGACACCGCAGAAAGCCTTCTTCTTCCTTAGAAAGAACATACAAATCTTAAGTCATCCTTTCATATTAGTTTATCTCTTTTTTAGTGACCTGTTTACACAAAAGGATCGTCTCCTGATCTTTTTTCCCTCAAATCCATCATCAAAATCAAACACAAAGATGCTTCTTGACTATTCTGTTGGGCACTAGGTCTAAATAAAAATGTTTCATAGACTGCTCTTGATTTTAAGTTTTCCTTCTCTGAAAGATGGGACTGAAATTTGCATCTAAGAAATGGTACATTGAAATTCTCCATTGGAGACTCTCTTTTACCAACCAGATGTAGGTTAAACCTGACCAGAGAAAACAGGTGCTAGAAAGTTGATGCTGATGAATAAGCATAATAAGAATAAGCATATTGTGTGTTTTGTGACAAAGGCCCAGCTTTTATTATTTATGCTGATTTTTGGCATTTTAGATCTTAAGCATTTAAATGTAATTCTCTCACAAAATCTAGGAAAGCAAATAATGACTTTGAATACTGGCACTAACCATGAATAATATAAAATACATTATTAACACTTGTTACCAGGGGCATATGGAAGAACTTCAGAGTCAAAATGGAAGTCATAATTATGTGATCAATGTTGCCATCTCAACTTTTTTTAATATATACACATACAAGCACACATACCCTGGTGTTAACCCAAGGTGGGAGCAATAAGGATCTGAGAAAGCACAGAAAGTACAAAAGTTATCCTAAACTTATGACCTTTTGTTTAGCAACTGTTTAAAGTTACAACAGCACTGAAATAAGTGACTTATGACCAGTCCTCACACTTATGGCCATTTTAGCATCCCCATGGTCACGTCATCAAAGTTTGGGGGCTTGGCAACCAGCATGTATTTATGTACTTATTTGTCAGAAATGGTGTAGGGTCTCCTGCTTGGGCGGGGGTGGTGGTGATGGATTAGATGACCTATAAGGTCCCTTCCAACTCTGATTATCTGTTATCTGTTATGATAACTGCAGTGTCCCAGGGTTATATCATCATCATTTGAGACATCAACGAAGATTCTTAATCATCCAGGTCACGGTTGTCCCAAAAGTGCTTATGCAAGAGGCAACCGGACTTTCTTAGTTATTTTCCTTGAAAACATTTTGCTTCTCATAAAGAAACGAGAACTGAAGCAGCTTCTTGGATGAGAAACAAAACATTTTCAAGGGAAAAAAACCAGGAAAATCCAGTTGCCTTTTGGGACATCATTTGACACCTTCCCAACCAGCAAAATCAAGGGGGAAAGCCAAATTTGCTTAATGGCCACATGATTCATTTAACAACTGCACAGATTTACTTAATAAGCATGTCCACAAAAGATCATAAAATGGGACCTAACAACCTTACTTAGCAAGAGAAATTCCAGTTCCAACTGTGGTCATAAGTCAAGGACTACCTTTATATTTTTAGATTGTCTTACTACTATTCCTATATTCAGAATCTGGTCACATTTGATCCAGCCTAAGAGTGCACAGGGGACATTTTCCTAAATTGAATTGTTACCCTCCATAAAGAGAGTAACTATAATCATACTCCCACAGGAATGTTTTATTTTGCTGGTGGAAAATCCATATTTTCTTTTTCATTATTGAAGAAACTGACTTGTTTGTCTTCAACTGGTATTGTTGCTTTTTTTACTTCAGTGTGTATGAAGACTCCATCATCGTCATCTGGGTATGTCTGCTCTGCTAAATGGCCATCTGATAGGAAACATTCAGCACCGTGACCTGAAAGGCCATCATCTCCATATTCTAAATCTCCAGCCATTTTTTCATCAGCTACACACACAGGAGCTTTATCACATTGAATTTCATTGTTTTTTAGCAGAGACCAGAAGCTTTCTATATTTTTACCGCAATCCTTGGTATTACTTTCTTCCTTTTCAAGGGTCATTTGATCTTCATGGATTTTTTCAGTTAATGTATTCAGACTGAGACCCACCATTTCCTTTATTGGCAGCTTAATTTCACTTTTGTTGGAAGTTCGAGTCTGAATATCTAACTTAAGATTTATTTCTGAAAATGATGAGAGAAGTTCGGATACCTGGCATCTGCCTCCTTTGTGAGGGTTTTTATCAGACAAGATCATTCTGCTAATTGATGTCTTGGAGAATACGTCCTTGCTAAAGGCTTGGATCATTACCTTACTCTGCAAAACTCCTTCATCAGCGACAGAGGTGGAATGTAGGCTGTAGGGTTGGGTTACATCACTAATAGTTGTTTCACTTGAATCTCTTGAGACCATTATCTCTACATCTTGATCATCGGTTTTATAATAGGTGCCATCCTTCTCTATTTCTTCAACCACACGGCTCCCAGATTCCATACATTTTTTACTTGGTTCAAGACACTGAGTACTCAATTTTTCTGCATCAAAAATCAGAGGAGAAGCCTTCTGAAAGCTTCTTTCTCTGTCTTCATCTGTTTGGGTGTGACAAAGATCCATTACTGCATTTCTATGGTTTGGTTCAATAAAAGATAATGTTGCAAACAAGCTCTGATCATTCAACGCCGAGCATTTTGAAGATTTTGCTCCATTTCTAGATTTTCTAATGTCACAACCTGAATTTGCTTGCTCAGGGTCCAATTCTTCAGAAAATCCCCCTGCTTCCATAGAATTATCCACCTCTGTGGTGCCCCTGTCTGTTGTGTCCCTTTTATCCTTTTCTAGCATTGCTTCAGCATTTGAAATTTGGTAGGACTTCTTTAACGTGGGAACACAGTTTTTATCCAATATGTCATATAGTGTGACTTGCAGTTTTCTCAAAGCTGGAAACTTCTTGTGCTGTATTTGTGGTGCCAACTGCTTTCCAGGTGGAGCCATAAAACAAGAATCATGCATTTCTTTTCTTTCATGGTTGATATTTTTCAACAGTAGAAAAGATGCCTTTATTACTGTATTCTGCTTTAGAGATTTCTTTCGGCGTTTGCAAGACGTTGATAGCATTTCTGAGGTTAAACCAATGTGTTTTCTACCGTTGTCTTTCTTTGCTCCTGCTTTTTTGGATTGATATGCTGTAAATTCCATTTGTAATTTCTCCAACTGATGCTTTTCGTCACGAAAAGGAAAAGGTTCCTCGGTGTATTCTCTCCTTGCAGGGCAATTGCTATTTCATGTCCTTTTCTCTGGCCCAATCTTGCAAGACTATGGAGTCTACATTGTGAAAAGAAGAAAAATCAAAGGCAGAGAGGCAGCACAGTCTTCCCACCCTTCTTTCTTTTGTCCATTTTGCGCCCCACCCGTAATCTCGACCAGCTCCGAGGGTAAAATCTCAGCCATGGCTTTCAGGAGGCTGCATCTTTTGTATGAGGCTGCATCAAAAACACATCATTTCATCTGCGCCCCATCTTGGCCCGGCGGGCCGCGGGAAGCCGGCGGAGGGGGGGGAGTTCTCCACGCTGCGTCCTTTTCGAACGCAAGACCCCGCGGCCGAGCACGGGGAGGATGCGGCGCAAGCGGGCGGCTTCGAGCGCAACGGGCGCCCGGCCCAGCCGCGAACCACCCACGCGACGCACCCCCCCCCGCGCCAAGGAAGTTTTGCTCCTCCCTGGGGACGCCCCGCCCACGCCGAGTTCGCACGCCCCGCAGGGGGGCGGGGCCTGCGCCCGAGGAGCCAAGAAGGCGGAAGAGGGCGGGGCTTGAGCGCTTCCGGCTCGCCCGTCCCCCCGCGTGTTGTCGTCGCAGGCTTTCTTGGGCAAAGAAGGCGGAAGAGGGCGGGGCTTGTCGTCGCGGGCTTTCTTGGGCAAAGAAGGCGGAAGAGGGCGGGGCTTGTCGTCGCGGGCTTTCTTGGGCAAAGANTTGTCGTCGCGGGCTTTCTTGGGCAAAGAAGGCGGAAGAGGGCGGGGCTTGTCGTCGCGGGCTTTCTTGGGCAGGGGCCGGCGGGCGATCGCTTCGCCCGGGCAGGGCAGGAGAGGCGATGTTGATTCAGCGCAACTGCAGGACGTCGGGAAGGCTTCTCGCCACGTGTTCAAGCGGAAGGCACAGAAGGCGGGCGGCGCTGGGTAGGTAGGGCGG